>JAXLNO010001645.1:0-75137 GCA_038087875.1 Malacoraja senta | reverse complement strand
CTCTCTCTCCTTTCTTCTGTGTTCAGCTTACATACGTACGCTCCACTCTTTTTTCCAAAATGACCAAACGATTTGTAACTTCAGATTTCAGTTCAGTGATCTTGAAAGCCCTGATTGAAAGAGAAACATTTAGTGTCTCAGCCTCGTGCTCGAGTTAAGAGGAGTGAGATATTCACCTGTAAGAATACGGGATTACCTGGAAAATTGCTCCGCGACTTGTGCAAGAACACTCTGGAAAACGTCATCTTTCTCTGAAATCAGATGATTGGAGTGAAGGGAATTTATTCCAGGCCTGTTGCTAATGTCACCACCCAAAAAAACTATTTCTGCCCCATGAATTTGAAGTAGATGGATCATGCACTATCCCCAGCAGCATGTACATCCCCTGACTTGTCCCATCTCCTATTCTGTACAAATCTTGATTCCTGATTTCCCTAATATTCAGGAAGGATAGACTGAAAGGAAGAGGTGGGGTGGCATTGCTGGTTCAAGAGGAGATTAATGCAATAGCAAGGAGAGACATTAGCTTGGATGCTGCAGAATCTGTATGGGTAGAACTGCAAAATAGCCAAGGGCAGAAAACACTTGTTGGAGTTGTATACAGACCACCAAACAGCAGTAGGGAGGTTGGGGATAGCATCAAGCAGGAAATTAGGGATGTGTGTAGCAAAGGTACAGCGGTTATCATGGGTGACTTTAATCTACATATAGATTGGGCCAACCAAATTGGTAACAGCTCTGAGGAGGAGGATTTCCTGGAATGTATACGGGAATGGGTTTTTAAACCAATATGTAGAGGAACCGACTAGAGGGCAGGCCATCCTAGACTGGGTATTGTGTCATGAGGAAGGATTAGTTAGCGATCTTGTTGTGCAAGGCCCCTTGAGCAACAGTGACCATAATATGGTGGAATTCTGCAATAGGATGGAGAGTGACACGGTTAATTCAGAGACTAGGGTCCTGAACTTATAGAAAGGAGACTTTGAAGGTATGAGACGGGAATTGGCTAGGATAGACTGGCAAATTATACTTAAAGGGTTGACGGTGGAGATGCAATGGCAAAGATTTAAAGACTGCATGGATGAACACCTGAAATTGTTCATCCCTGTCCGGCGAAAAAATAAAACGGGGAAGGCAGCTCAACTGTGGCTAACGAGGGAAATCAAGGATTGTGTTAAATCCAAGGAAGAGGCAGATAAATTAGCCAGAGAAAACAGCAAACCGGAGGACTGGGAGAAATTTTGAACTCAGAGGACAAAGAGGTTAATTAAGATGGGGGTATAAAAAGCACGAAAGAAAGCTTGCAGGGAATATAAAAACTAACTGTAAAAGCTTCTCTAAATATGTAAAATGGAAAAGATTTGTGGACAAATGTAGGTCCCTTACAGTCAGAGACAGATGAATTTATAATGGGAAACAAGGAAATGGCAGAACAGTTAAACGAGTACTTTGGTTCTGTCTTCACTAAGGAAGATACAATCTCCCAGAAATACTAGAGGACTGAGGATCTAGTGGGAGGGAGGAACTGAAGGGAATCCACATTAGTCAGGAAATGGTGTTAGGTAAACTGTTGGGACTGAAGGCAGATAAATCCCCAAGGCCTGCATCCCAGAGTACTCAAGGAGGTGGCCTTAGAAATCATGGATGCATTAGTGATCATTGTCCAATGTTCTCTTGACTGGATCAGTTCCTGTGGACTGGAGGGTAGCCAATGTAACTCCACTTTTTAAGAAAGGAGGGAAAGAGAAAATGGTGAATTATAGACCAGTTAGCCTTACATCGGTAGTGGGGAAGATGCTTGAGTCGATTGTTAAAGATGTAATAGCAGCACATTTGGAAAGCAGTGACAGGATAGGTCAAAGTCAGCATGGATTTATGAAGGGGAAATCATGCTTGCTAATCTTCTGGAATGGAGAGAGAAAACAGGGAATTATAGACCAGTTGGCCTTACAGGTCGATTGTCTATTGATTGGACAGGCTAGAGGCAGGAAACATGTTCCCTATGATGGGGGAGTCCAGAACCAGGGGTCACAGTTTAACAATAAGGGGCCATTTAGGATTGAGATGAGGAAACATTTTTTCACCTAGAGAGTTGTGAATCTGTGGAATTCTCTGCCACAGAGGGCAGTGGAGGCCAATTCACTGGATGTTTTCAAGAGAGATTTAGGGCTAAAAGAATAAAGGGATGTGGGTAAAAAGCAGGTATGGTGTACTGATTCTGGACGATCAGCCATGATCATATTGAATGGCAGTGCTGGCTCGTAGGGCCGAATGGCCTACTCCTGCACCTATTTTTATGACTCATATTTCCCAATGTTCTACAATTCACCCCTGAGTCCCCTGTCCATGATCTCCACACTTTGCCTTCCCTGATTACACCATATCTCCACCGCTCGCATTCGCAATCACTTTCTTCAATCCACTGCCCAATCAGCCACCAAGATGGAGCCCTCTCTCTACTTTCCTGAATCAATGAAGTCCCAATAACTCTTCAGAATGGACCATTGTGGACATCATAGCGCCACAGATGGTATAGCACAGAATTTGGCCCTCAGCTCACCATGTCCATCCCACAGGCCCTCAGCCACCATGTCCATCTACACTAATCCCACTCATCTGTATTAGGACCTATTCCTCGACTATTTAAATGCCTCTTAATCATAGTAATTGTATCTAATTGCACCATCTCCTCTGGCAGTGTATTCCAGATATCAACCATTCTGTGTGTAACATCAAACACTTTTATAATTCCTCTCACCTTCGACCTGCGTTTCTTGCTTTTGTGAAATGTCTTCCATGGGAACAGGATTCTGCCTATCTACGTTATCTATGCCTCTCATAATCTTATATATATATCTATCAGGTAACTGTTCAGCCACCTTTGCTTCAGGGTAAACAAGACCAACCTATCTAATTTCTTCCCAACATTAAAGTCCTCCAATCCTGAATCAGGTAGAAGTAACATTGTGAGCAACCCACTGACGGGTAACATATGCACTGAATAACCCTCACAGCCAACAATCAGAAAGCGAGTGTAGTTATGCACCTAAAGAAGATCTTACCTGATAACTGTGCACCCGGCAGAGTAATGACTCTATATGGAGTACTGGAATGAAGAGATGAAAGTGATGACTCAGAATGGTGAGAAAACGGAGACACACTGACATGAAACTCTGAATATTCTCTTCTCACTACTATACTGTTTACAGATATTGTTAATCGACTAGTGACTGATGAAGGTGCAGTCAGAATGTGAGTACCTCTCTGTATTTGAAGGCATGGCGGGGTCGATGGATATTATCGCGTTGTCTGCATCCAGCAGAGAAATAGCCGCACTCCTGCAACACACCTAGAACAGTTAGACTCAGACATTCGCACACACCTAAAACAGGTAGACTCAGACATTCGCACACACCTAGAACAGTTAGACTCAGACATTCGCACACAACTAGAACAGGTAGACTCAGACATTCGCACACACCTAGAACAGGTAGACTCAGACATTCGCACACAACTAGAACAGGTAGAATCAATCATTTGATAAACGGTGGCGATTTCATCAGTCAATCTTTGAGAAGATGATAAACCCGAGGAAAGGCATGATTATTTGTGTAGAAACAAGGAACTGCAGATGCTGGTTGACCAACGGAAGACAGAAATAGCTGGAGTAACTCAGCGGGTCAGGCAGCATCTCTGGAGAACATGGATAGACTGACCCTTCCTCAGAATCAGTCTGAAGAAGGGTCTCGACCTGAAACTTCACTTATCCGTGATCCTCACCACAGGAAACAGGCAGAAACTCAATTTCCTTGCCAGCTTTATACAATCCTTGACTTCTATTGACCAATGTCCCTCTCAGTTGGAATATATGCAGGGATCACAGCTCAATAGGATAGAAAAGTCTAACACTCTCAACTTTCTGAGTAAAGATATTCCTGCTCACTCCCAAAGTTTTATACACTGGCACCTTTACAATAAAGGATAACCTTCCATTTCCCTTCTTATTTGCTGTATCTGCATTGTGATTGTGTTTCATGTATTTGCCTACATGATATTGTCTATTGTCTATGTACAAGAAGGCATACTGCTGTATCCTGTCTCTAAAACATCAGCAATATTTTACTTCTACTATACTTCCTACCAAAGTGGATAACTCTGGAGTCACTGACAATACTGGTCTAATGATGCATCACATCGGATGCCCGGGAATTATGGAAAATGACTGTGGAGGTTGCCGAATGGAAGCTGAGGACAATCTGTGCTCTGGGAGGGGGAGAAAGACAGAGTGCTACCACTTGCATTACTCTATCTTCCCTGGTTCTCCCTGTGCAGATTATGTCGCACCAATGATTGAATATTTTGTGGAGGTGAGATAGATGAAGGTAGGGCGCTGGGTGTTGTCTACATGGATATTAGTAAAGCTTCTGATAAGATCCCTCATGCCAGGCTAATCCAGAAGATTAAAAGA
Organism: Malacoraja senta; assembly: GCA_038087875.1. Lineage (NCBI taxonomy): Eukaryota > Metazoa > Chordata > Chondrichthyes > Rajiformes > Rajidae > Malacoraja > Malacoraja senta. The sequence goes on along the minus strand of JAXLNO010001645.1, from coordinate 70,669 downwards.
TGTCGTCGTGTGGATTCAGAACTGGCTTATTCGTAGAAAACAGACCGTTGTTGTGGAAGGTAGTTATTCTGTCTGACCAGTGGAGTTCCGCAGGGATCTGTGCTGGGACCTCTGCTTTTTGTGATCTACATAAATGACCTAGACGTAATTGTAGATGGGTTGGTGAGTAAGTTTGCTGACGGCAATAGTTGTCAAACTCAATGCCTTCTGTTTCTGCCACCCTTTACCTTTTCACAGATGTTTCATGAATTGTTAAAACAGTGGCAAAGTTTTACCTCTGATACTTTTATTTATAGTCATAAAGCACGGAAACAGGCCCTCCACCCCGACCCGTCCATGCCAACCAAGATACCTCATCTAATCTAGTCCCATTTACTCATGTTTAGCCCTTATCCCTTAACATTTTTCCAATCTGTGTACCTGCCAAGTGCCTTTTAAATATTGTTATGGTAACTACTTCCTATGGCAGCTTCGTTTAACATATCCTTTAAACACCATTGGCCATTCCTCAGCCCTTTTCCCAGTTGATCAAGATCCTGCTGGAATTTTTGAAAATCATCTTCACGGTCTAGGTTACCACCTATTTTGTGCCATCTTCAAACCAACTAATTATGCCTTGTGCCTTCTCATCCAAATTGTTGATATCAACCCAAAACAGCAATGTGCCCACCACTGATCTCTGAGTCACAGGGGGAACCTTATAATGGTGGATAGAATCATGTGAGGCGCAGATAAGGTGAATGCGCACTGCCTTTTCTCTCTGTGGAATGGGAATCAAAAAGTGGAGGACATAAGTTTAAGTGAAGAGGTGATTTGAGTGTTGGATGTGGAGAGGATGTTTCCTCTGGAGGGAGAAATAGAATTAACGTCACAGCATCAGTCATACAACACAGAAACCAACCTGTCCATCTAAGCTGACAGTATTTGACCCAGATCCCTTTAAACATTTTCCTTGACTACAAGTGTGAGGAAAGAGTTAACAGACATGGTTGATTTAAACTAGGGATAGAAAAATAACTTAGAAAGAAATAAGGTGTCAGCAGAAGCCAGACTGCTAGTAGAATAGAAAATAATGAAATATAGAACAGAGAGAAATTCTAGATAAAAGTAGCAAATAAAAAGACTTCAGCTGAAGATTTGAAAAGTAAGTGAAAGGGAGAAAGTACATAAGGTCAAACATATCTGCGCATGCCTAATGAACTTACATGAATATGTACACACACCCACTATGACGAGATGCCTAATTTAAATGCACATGCGACGCATGATATGGGAGGTGTATTTGACGTTGGGTGGGCGTTCCAGGATGTTCTCGTGGGAATGTGGGCTTTATGTTATTTTTTTATTTTTATTTTTTTTTTTATTTTTTTTATTTTTTAGAAGTACGGTAGATTACAGTAATGTACAACACGTATATATTAATACATTTTTTGTACCGCTTCATTTTTTTAAACTTTAAGAAAGAAAAAGAAAGAAGTAAGAAAAGTGAAGAAAGTGCGCAAAGGTTGTGAAGTGCAAAAGAGTGTTGGGAAAAGAAAGCCCCTTAGAGAAGAGGTTAGAGAAGGAAGTAAAGTTAGAAAATAGACCCTAGAAAAAAAAAGAGAAAGAAAGAAGGAACAATCGCTCTATTATAACTCTTATACTATACTTCATAGAGAAGGAACTACCAACCAAGTCTGTTTTTATTTTACCTCCCATTACCAGGTCCAGATACCTTTTATTTATTTATTTGTTTTTCTAAATTACTATTGCACCTCATGCTTGTAATAGGTCCAAAAACGTAGACCACGTCTTTTGAAATTGATCTACTTTACCTACTAGGAGGAATCTCATCTCTTCCAGATGTAATGTTTCCAACATATTTGATGTCCACATTTTTATTGTTGGTGTGGGCGCATTTTTCCAGAATTTAAGTATAAGCTTTTTTCCCATTATTAGCCCATAGTTGAGTAAATTCTTCTGATACACGTTTAATTCAGGAATACCTTCCGATATTCCAAAAATAATCCATTCTGGTTTTGGTACCAGTTTTATTTTGATTAATTTTGAAAAAATATCAAATATTTCAAACCAGAATTTTTGGATTTTTGTACAAAAAACAAAAGAATGTGCTATGGTAGCTTCTTGACATATACATTTATCACAGATTGATGAGACGTTAGGAAAGATTTTATTTAGTTTGGTTTTTGAATAATATAATCTATGTAATGTTTTAAATTGGATAAGCGTATGTCGTACGTTGATCGAGCATTTATGCACCTGTAATAAATGATTATCCCAACTTTCTTTTGAAATTTTTATACCTAGATCTTGTTCCCAATCTCTTCTAATTCCATCTGTTGTGGGTATTTCTATATTTAAGATGATATTATATAAGTATGATATTAAATTAACTGATTCCGCCTTTGTCTTCATTGCTTCATCTAGTAAGTCGGAAGGCATATTATAATAATCTTTTGTGTGTGTTTTCAAATAGTCACAGATTTGTATATATTTAAAATATTGATTATTTTTCAAATTATATTTCAGTTGTAGTTGTTGGAATGATAGTAATTTTTCTAATTCATACAGATCTTCGAGCGTTTTAATTCCCATTCTTTCCCATTGTATAAATGCTTTATCTATGATTGAAGGTTTAAACGATGGGTTATTGACTATTGGTATTAAGAGAGATAGGTTTCTTAATTTTAGATTCTGTTTTATTTGCTTCCATGTTCTAATAGTGCTATATATAATTGGATTTTTATTATAATTTTTATTATTCAAATTTATTGGAGAGAGAATAATCGCTCCTATATTATTCGGGGAGCAATCCCCTTTTTCCATTATAATCCAGTCCACCTGCTGGGCAGAATTGTCCAGCAGGTGAATCATATTTTTAATATTTACTGCCCAGTTATAATACATAAAGTTAGGGAGCGCTAGACCCCCCAACTCTTTTCGTTTGTTAAGGTGTGTTCTTTGTATTCTGTGGGATTTGTAATCCCATATAAAATTTGTAATGTCTGAGTCCAGTTTTTTGAAAAACTTTTTTGGGAGATATATAGGTATTGATTGAAATAGGTAAAGGATTTGTGGTAAGAAAATCATTTTTATAGCATTTATCCTACCTATTAAGGACATCGGAAGTGTTTTCCAAAATTTAATCAGATTATTTAATTTCTTAAGTAGGGGATTATAATTAGCTTTAAACATATCATGGTAATTTCTAGTAATCTCAATTCCTAAATATTTGAATTTTTCCATAGCTATTTTAAAAGGGAATTTCCTGAGATGTGTTGAGTCTTTTGGTTTAATCGACATAATTTCACTTTTGTTCCAATTTATTCTATATCCTGAAAAGGATCCAAAGTCCTCAATTAAGTTTAATATATTTGGTATACTAATTTGTGGTTTTGTGATGTACAGTAGTACATCATCAGCATATAGGGATAGTTTGTTGTTTGAATATTTTGTGTTATAACCGTGAATATTCGAGTGTGTTCTTATTTTTTCAGCAAGGGGTTCAATTACCAAAGCAAATAACAGCGGTGATAGTGAACATCCTTGTCTGTTGCCCCTAGATAATTCGAATTTTGAAGATAATATATTATTAGTTAGTATTCTAGCCGTAGGTTTGTTATATAGTAGTTTTATCCATGCAATAAAGTTTTCTCCCAATTGGAATTTTTGCAATACTTTGATCATATAGTCCCATTCTACTTGATCAAACGCTTTTTCTGCGTCCAGTGAGATGATAGCTAACTCTTCGTCATAAGATTTATATGAATGCATTATGTTAAGCAAACGTCTCAAATTATTAAATGAGTGTCTCTTAGGTATAAATCCTGTTTGATCCTCATGTATTAGTCTACTAACATACTTGCTTAATCTATTGGCTAATGTTTTTGCTATTATTTTCTGATCCGTATTTAACAAAGCAATAGCTCTATATGATCCTGGTTCTTCTATATTTTTATCTTTTTTAAGTATTAATATGATCGTTGATTCCGCTAGTGTTTCAGGTAGGTTTTGCTCTTTATAAGCATATGTATACATTTTTTGTAATCGTGGAGTAACTATATCATAAAAAGATTTATAAAATTCATTACTGAATCCGTCTGGTCCTGGTGTTTTTCCATTTTTTAGTGTTTTTATTGTGTCTTCTATCTCCTTAGAAGTAATTTGTGCTCCCAGTTCCTCTTGTTCCCTGCGTTCTAATTGTGGTAGATTACAATTATCTAAAAATTCTGAGATTTTATTATTGTCTATTGACGTTTTAGATGTGTATAGATTCTGGTAAAATTGAGCAAATCTTTTATTAATATCCTTGGGTAGTGTTAATACTTCCCCTCTATCTGATTTAATCTTTAATATTGCATTCTCTTTTTCCCGTTTTTTAAGTTGTCGTGCTAGAAGTTTGTGGGGTTTGTCCCCGAATTCGAAGTGTTCTTGTTTTGTGATTTGAAATAATGTTATAACTTTCTCTGACAGTAATTTATTTAACTGAAATTTCAGTAGTAGTATTTTATTATGTTTATCCATAGTTGGGTCTTTAGCATTATCTATATCTAACTGTTTTATTTGATCTTCTAAGTGTCTTTGTTCATTCTTATTCTTTTTATTTTGATAGGCTTGAAATGAAATAATGACTCCTCTTATAAATGCTTTGAAGGATTCCCATAATAGCGTGGGGGATATCTCTGGTGTATCATTTAACTCAAAAAATAGATCCATCTGTTTTTTTAGATAGATACTCCCTTGAGGGTCTTTTAAAATTTGTGAGTTAAACCTCCAGAACGGTTTATTCATAGACATTCCTTCTAGTTTTAGAACAAAAGTTAACGGAGAGTGATCTGAGATCGCATTAATATGATATTTAGGATTCAAAGATTGCGAAATTAATTTTGTATCCACTAGAAAATAGTCTATCCGTGAATATGTTTTATGCACCATTGAATAAAACGAGTAATCCCTTCCCGTCGGGTTTGCAATCCTCCATACATCTGTTATATTTGTGTTTTCCATATATGTGTGTAAGAGTTCACTGGTTTTAGATTTCGTCTGACCTTTTTGTTTTTGCATCGATTTATCTAAATAAGGATCTAAAACACAATTAAAATCTCCTCCGATTATAACATTTTGATAATTAGATTCTGCAATTATATTCAGAATTTTATTAAAAAATTGAGGGTTATCAAAGTTGGGCGCATATATATTTACCAGCGTAATTGGCATGTTATTGATCTCCCCTGCTACTATAAGATATCTCCCTTCCTTATCTAAAATAGTGTTCTTTGATTTAAATGGAATTCCTTTACGAATAATAATTGCAGTACCTCTAGATTTGGAGGTAAATGAAGAGTGAAATGTTTGGCCTATCCAGTTCGCCCTCAGTCTTGTCTGATCTTGCTGTTTAAGATGTGTTTCCTGTAGAAACGCTATGTCCGTATTGTATGATTTCAACTGAGCTAGTATCTTGCCCCTTTTAATAGGTTCATTAATCCCCCTTATATTCCAACTACATAATGTGATTCCTCCTATTTTCTTTTGATTGTCGTCATGCATTTTTACCGGGGGGGCGTTCCAGGATGTTCTCGTGGGAATGTGGGTTTTATGTTATGATTGGAAGAAGCTCAATGGGGAGGAATGAGGGTGTGACAATAGTACCCATGAAATGTATAAAGATAGAAGACATCCCGATCCTCGGTGTGCCTCTAGGGGACATCAGAGGAGAGGCACCTATTCTGCAGAATATGATCTAAATAAAAAGCTTCTTTGCCTGACTTTGTCTCTAAAAGCGTTTGTGATTTTGAATCTCACAACTTTGGGGGCTCATCCGGGATCCCCACTCCGGCTGTCTGGCGGCGGTATACGGAAGAAGGGACGGTGCACCCCGCTGATTCAGCGGTCCTAGACCCCTAGATTGCCGTCAGCTGTTTGAGCAAGTGGTATCCCAGAACAGAGACTCGGCAAAGAAGTGAAAGTGATTGGAGATTGGTTGGAGATCGTGAAAATCGAGTGATTCTGTGCATAGACCCCGGTAAGAAACTTTGACTATTATGGTATTACCTGGGCAATTAGATAAAAGATCGGAGAGGAATTTCAATCGAGAGAATGGGAAATATAAATGAAAAACCGGAAAGGGAGGGGAAAGGCCGTAAGCCAAATCCCTGCATTCTGCCTAATAGTCCGTTGGGACGAATGCTGAACCGCTGGGGGGCAGGAAATACCCAGGGGTTGGAGAAGACAACAATGATAAGGTATTGTTATTTTGAATTGCCAAAACACCCGATAAAAGGAGCTTCGGTCTGGTGGCCAGAGGATGGGTCAGATGAGGATTGGGTACAGCAGGCATTGAATGTATATGTGAAAAATAAACCCAATCCGATGATAGAAGAGATCATGTATGAAACGGGATGTAATCTGTTGAAATTAAAAGAGGAGGCTGAACAGTCAAGTTCCTTTTCACCCTCATGGAATTTACTGGAGAAGCTAGCTCCTCCCTATGTACATCCATCACCCGAAGTAGCGCCGCCAATTCGACCCCCGCCCCCACTCGTGGCGACGGGAGTGGAAGAGGTGACACCCGGGTCCGCTCTGATGGTAAAGGGAAAGGTATGGGTAAAACAAGAATTTAATGATGATGTTACTGACAGTAATGACACCGACAGTGACCTACCGGACCCCAGGAGTGAGGAAGAAAAGGGAATAAAGAGACAGGAGGCGGTCAGGGTAGATGAATTAAATCCCCGTCAACAGGAGAGGGAGTCAGAAGGTCAGACAGAGTTTAAAAAAAAGATCGGTAAAAATTAGACCCCTAAGAGAGGTACCCATGGGAGGACCCCAAGGGGGAATGGGGTTTGTTAATGTCCCTTTAACTAGTACTGAAGTGAGGAATTTCAAGAAAGAAATGAAAAGCCTCCTAGGGGATCCTTTAGGTCTGACAGAACAGTTAGATCAGTTCCTTGGGCCAAACACTTACACATGGGAGGAGTTAATGGCCATTATGGGGAATCTCTTCACATCCGAGGAGAGGCAAATGATTAGGGCAGCAGCAATGAAAAAGTGGGAACAGGAGAACCCGTCAGGGCAGCAAAATGCTGCGGCAGCAGATAAATTCCCAATACAAGAGCCAGATTGGGACAAGGGAACAGCAGCAGGATGGGGGAATATGAGGGACCTGCGGGATATAATTATAAAAGGGATAAGAGAGGCAGTACCCAAATGACAGAATTTCGAACGAGCATTTGAGAATGGACAGCAGAAAGATGAGGCCCCGACAGTGTTCCTTCAAAGACTTAGGAAGAACATGCAACAGTATTCCGGAATAGACCCGGACTCAGAGGCAGGACAACAACTGCTTAGGGCCAATTTCGTGACCAAATCCTGGCCTGATGTGAGGAAGAAGTTAGAAAAGATGGATGACTGGAATGAGAAACCACTACCTCAGTTGCTTCCAGAGGCTGGAAGAGAGAAGGAGAAAGGTATGGCAGGAGCGAGAGAGAAGGAGAAAGGTATGGCAGGAGCGAGAGAGAAGGAGAAAGGTATGGCAGGAGCGAGAGAGAAGGAGAAAGGTATGGCAGGAGCGAGAGAGAAGGAGAAAGGTATGGCAGGAGCGAGAGAGAAGGAGAAAGGTATGGCAGGAGCGAGAGAGAAGGAGAAAGGTATGGCAGGAGCGAGAGAGAAGGAGAAAGGTATGGCAGGAGCGAGAGAGAAGGAGAAAGGTATGGCTGGAACCAGAGTGAAGAGACAAATACGGAACAACGTTGGAGGATGGGACCTATAAGATGTTATTATTGTAACAGAGAAGGACACATACAAAGGGAATGCCCTGAGCATGTAGCAGAGTCCCGCACGTACAGCATGATGGAAAATGAATAGGGGGGTCAGGGGTTCCCATCCCTGGGGTTAGGGGGCTACAGAAGGGAACCGCTGGTAAATTTAAAGATAGTACCCCAGGGAGAGGATACGGTGTTTATGGTAGATTCAGGAGCGGAGCGATCAAGTGTAATCCAAGTACCAGCAGGTATGAAGGCAGGACAAGGGAAAATAAAGATTACCGGGGTTGGGGGAACTGTGATGGTAGCTCCCGAGATAGGAGGAGTAAATGTAAGGTATGAACACCGGGAGGCAGTAGAGGACCTGATATTAGTCCCTCAGGCTGGTGTAAATTTAATGGGCAGGGATTTACAAATACAATTGGGAATAGGTACAGCACCGATGGAAGGAAGAATAGTGGTTCAGCTGTATGCTCTAAGAGAGGTGGATGAGCAAAGAATTAATGATCAAGTATGGGCTAAGGAAGGAAACAGAGGAGGTTTGCAAATACCCCCTCTTCAAATAGCATTAAAAGATGGTGCAGACATAGTACGAGTAAGACAATACCCCATTTCGACCGAGGGACGAAAAGGCTTACAACCAATCATTGAGAATTTATTGAAGGACGGGGTATTGGAAACATGTATGTCCCCCTACAATACTCCGATCCTACCAGTCAGAAAAACCGACGGGACGTTTAGACTCGTGCAGGACTTGAGGGAACTAAACAAGGTGGTCCAAGCCCGACACCCGGTATTGCCTAACCCTTACACCATCATGGGACAAATACCCCCAAGCCACAAATGGTTTAGTGTGGTAGATTTAAAAGACGCCTTCTGGAGCTGTCCGCTGGCAACAGAGAGCAGAGACTTATTTGCCTTTGAGTGGGAAAACCTAAATACCGGGCGAAAGCAACAATTCCGGTGGGCGGTGCTCCCTCAAGGTTTTACAGAATCACCAAATTTATTCGGCCAAATTTTAGAGCAGGTACTGGAGGATTTCCCAGGTCACGGGGAAACGCAACTATTACAGTATGTGGATGACGTCCTTTTGTCAGGAGAGAGAGAAGAGGAAGTAAAGGAAGCCACGATAAGCCTGTTAAACTTCTTGGGGAAGAAGGGGTTAAGAGTGTCCCGTAACAAGCTTCAATTTGTGAAACAAGAGGTAAAATATCTGGGACATCTGATAAGTGGAGGAAAGAGACGAATTAACCCCGAAAGGATAGTTGGGATCACGGGAGTACCACTACCAAAGAATAAGAAAGAGATCTGAAAATTCCTGGGATTGATAGGATACTGTTGACTGTGGATAGATGATTACTCCAGACAAGTGAAATTCCTGTATGATAAATTGGGAGAAGAGAAAGACAAAGTTCTGTGGACCCCAGAACTGGAGGTGGAATTTTGGAAATTAAAGAACAGCCTGATTACTGCCCCCGTGTTGGCTCTGCCCTCAGTAGGACAACCTTTCCACCTGTTTGTAAATTCAGACAAGGGGGTGGCACTAGGGGTACTCACCCAGAAAAGAGGGGGAATTCGACAGCCAGTGGCCTTCCTCTCGAAAATATTAGATCCAGTCTCCAGGGGATGGCCGGGATGCATACAAGCGGTAGCAGCTACCGCAATATTGGTGGAAGAGAGTAGGAAATTAACCTTTGGAGGCGCTCTGGTTGTTTCTACGCCACACACAGTAAGAACCATACTCACTCAGAAATCCAACAGATGGTAGAAATGAAGTCACTAATACCTTTAAGGGAACGAGAGGAAAAGATACCTATCTTTAGTGAGAAAGAGCAGGAAAACATGAAAGAAATGGGGGCTCAGAGTACTTCATATGGGAAATGGTGGACACAGGATGGAAAGCAGCTATTGAACAAAGAAATAATGAGGGAGTTATTAGGGAGGTTGCATGGACAAAGCCATTGGGGAACACAAGCCCTCTGTGACACCCTCTTAGTGGTAGTGGACCATTTCACCAGATGGGTAGAGGCATTCCCCACGGCAACTGCCACCTCACAGGTGGTAGCCAAGATATTACTAGAACAAATAATACCCAGATATGGGATTGTGGAAACAATAGACTCAGATAGGGGGACACATTTTGCCTCCAAAACACATGAAATGATATGTGAAGCACTGGGAATAGAATGGGAATTGCAAACACCGTGGCATCCCCAGAGCTCCGGAAAGGTGGAAAGAATGAGTGGCACCTTAAAGACCCAAATCACCAAGTTGATAGAGGAAATGAGACTCCCCTGGACTAAGTGCCTCCCGATAGCCCTGTTGAGAATCCGAACGGCACCTCGAAAAGACATAGGGATATCACCATATGAAATGTTATTCGGGCTCCCATACTTAAGGAAGATAGAAGGAGTCCCAACAATGCAAGGGAACGATGTGTTCCTGAGGAACTATTTACTGGCAGTGTCCCAATCTCTTGCAGAACTAAAAATTAAAGGATTGCTGGCCCAGAGCCCACCACTGGACTTCCCGATTCACTCAGTCAAGGCTGGAGACTGGGTATTAATAAAAACGTGGAAAGAAGAAAAGCTGCAACCTAAGTGGACTGGATCCTACCTGGTGTTACTAATCACCGAGACAGCAGTACGAACAAAAGAGAAAGGGTGGACACACGCAAGTCGAGTTAAGGGTCCTGTGGAGGCCCCACCAGACAATATCAGCCCGTGGACTGTGCGCAAAGGGGAGGAACCATTGACTTTAATATTTACCAAGAACCCGCGGGAAAAATGAAGATTTCGTGTTGGTGGGTCGTGTGTTGGGTGGTTACCCAACGCGTGAGTAATATAACATGCATAAAAATCCCAATACCACAGAATAGAAGGTCCACCACCATCCCATTTGATGTATGTAAAGGAAAATGGTGGTGTGGCTATAGAATGTATGTATGCACCCATCCCTGTAAAGATTGGCACGCGGTGTTTACTTCATCAAAATATGGGTGGCATCGAACCACCTATCAAACTGATAGGTGGAAAGTATATCAAAACCCGAACGAGAAATTGCCAGGACGCATATATGTGAGCATACAGAGTGTTCAAATGCAGGAAAGTGGTAGGTATTGGATATGTGCAGATAAAACAGGGAAGGACGCATGTCTGAAGGTTGAGATAGAAGTGAAGCGGGATGGGGAGATGGTAAGATACGAGGATAGGGGAGAGGTGTTCAAGATAGATGACAGTCAGAATAGGGATCCCGGGGCAACACCAGCGCCACCAGTAGTCAGCAATGTCACCAGGGAAAATGAGTCTAAGAATCTGAAGATAATGATAGTAGCAGGAGAAACAGGATTAAGGCAGTTATATGAGAAGGGAATACCAACAGGGGGAAAAGGAGCCAACACCTGGCTTGCCTGGATGATGTACACAGCCAGAAGTATGCAACGAACCAATTGTTACACCTGTGCCGGAGCTAGGCCTCAGCTGGTCCCAGTACCTTCCCCTGAATTGGAATAGAACACCTAGGGCTATGTCATGTATACTACAGCTATTCACGAATCCCCTCTTACCAAAGAATGTGATATGCCAGAGTTATCATTACCTATTTCCGAACAGCAACAACAATTGGGGAGGAGGGGTTTGAGTGCTATACAAGAAATAACCCAAAGGGACAGGACATGGGGAAGGTGCTCAACTGCAATCAGACGTATAACATAACGGCTGAGGAACAGGGACCACTGTCAATAGCTCCTGGCTGAAAAAGCAGATAGTCAGTAGAGCCGATGTCTGGTGGTGGTGCGGGGAGAATACCCTGTGGCCCCGGTTACCGGGGTCATGGACGGGAACCTGTACCCTCACACAACTGATGATGCCCTTCACCATAGCAGTAGAACATGCTGAAGAACTCAATGAAGGAAGCCAACGACAAAAGAGAGGGGTGAAAGGATCATTCGACACACACATATATATAGATGCAATAGGGGTGCCAAGAGGGGTACCCGATGAATTCAAAGCCAGAAACCAGATAGCTGCGGGCTTTGAGTCCATACTCTTCTGGTGGTCCACAATTAATAAAAATGTGGACTGGATCAACTACCTATACTACAATCAACAACGCTTTATAAATTACACTCGAGATGCAGTTGAAGGATTAGCGGAACAACTGACAGCTACCAGCCAAATGGCCTGGCAAAATCGCATGGCCTTGGACATGCTACTGGCTGAGAAGGGAGGGGTGTGTGTAATGTTTGGCGAACAATGTTGCACATTCATCCCCAACAACACTGCTCCGGATGGGTCAGTGTCAAGAGCCCTAGCAGGTCTCACCTCTCTGTCTATCGAATTGGCTGAGAACTCTGGAGTAGACACCTCCTGGACTGGGTTTCTAGAAGCACATCTTTACCTCAGCTCTAACATCAGTGGTAGTCATGGTGGGGTTACTGTGTTTGTTCGGATGTTGTATCATTCCCTGCGTACGGGGATTGGCTCAGCGATTGATAGAAACAGCCCTGACAAAGAACAGCGCCGCCACCATGATGGCCTTCAGAACACAGTATGACCAACGAGAGGGGGATAGGGAGGTGAAGAATCTGCTGCTAGCATTAGAAAAGGAGGATATAGTATAAATCAAAGGTTGCGTAGCAAAAAAGAAAAGGGTGGATTGTGAGGAAAGAGTTAACAGACATGGTTGATTTAAACTAGGGATAGAAATGTAACTTAGAAAGAAATAAGGTGTCAGCAGAAGCCAGACTGCTAGTAGAATAGAAAATAACGAAATATAGAACAGAGAAATTCTAGGTAAAAGTAGCAAATAAAAAGACTTCAGCAGAAGATTTGAAAAGTAAGTGAAAGGGAGAAAGTACATAAGGTCAAACATATCTGCGCATGCCTAATGAACTTACATGAATATGTACACACACCCACTATGACAAGATGCCTAATTTAAATGCACATGCGATGCATGATATGGGAGGTGTCTTTGACGTTGGGTGGGCGTTCCAGGATGTTCTCGTGGGAATGTGGGTTTTATGTTATGATTGGAAGAAGCTCAATGGGGAGGAATGAGGGTGTGACAATAGTACCCATGAAATGTATAAAGATAGAAGACATCCCGATCCTCGGTGTGCCTCTAGGGGACATCAGAGGAGAGGCACCTATTCTGCAGAATATGATCTAAATAAAAAGCTTCTTTGCCTGACTTTGTCTCTAAAAGCGTTTGTGATTTTGAATCTCACACAAGGCATGGTTCGATAGATCTTTGTTCAGTCAGGGAGTGAATGCCTGTCCTGCTGAGTTACTCCAGCATTTTGTGTCTTCCTCTGAATGGTTACTCCAGGTGTGCAAGGAAATAGAATTGGCTGAACAGTATAGTGGGCGTGAAAAACACCATCTTCTCCTCCCTATTCATCTTGACATGGTCCAGAGAGAAGATGAAAAAAAAATGTTTTCTTAGAAGGTTTAAGTTCACTGCCTGATGTGTGGTGCTGTTAGAAACTGAGCCCAAGAACCACCCCAGCCCTAGAGCCATCTCAACCATAGACCCATCCAAGCCCTAGAGCCATCTAGTCCATGGAGCCATTTCGGCCATGGAGCCATCTCGGCCATGGAGCCATCTCGGCCATGGAGCCATCTCACTACATTTCAGTACTATTCAAAAGTGTTGTCGAACAGAATGGAAATAGATCCCGTGCTGAAAAGTGGGATTCGGGGCTAAGTAGTTCAGCCTTGACTAATATAGACACAATGGTCTGAATGGCCTCTTTCATTGCTGCAATTTTTCTCCGTTTCAGTATCTAATCCATTCTGCCATGGGCTGAGGATGTTGGATGGGTCTGTGTGGAGTGGATATATGCAGAATCTAATCCCTACTGCCCCTGATCCAGGAGTGTTCTGGCCCTTGAAAGGGATGGATCATTTGTAACACTTGTTGTGCCCCAGGTGGGTGAGGCCTATGAGCCTGCTGTCTCCATGGGAACGAGGATGTGATCAGCCTCACCGAGCCAGTCCCGCCGTGTTGCACAGCAGCTCCCTGATGTCACTGGGGCTACAATAACGGCTGAAAAGCACCTGGTGAAACAGAAGGAAAATGTTAACGATAGGCTGTACCATAAATAAGAGGACAAATCAGAGAACCATAGATGGTCATTCGGCCCATCACAGCTCAGCCAGACAAAATAACTCTCAAGCTAATTCATGGTTCTTCAATTACCCACTCAATCACTAAGTGTGTTCTGGTGAGGAGTAGGCTGAAGGAGACCTGAATGAGGTGTGCAAACATAGTTAGAGGCCTTTGATATAAAACAGAATATAGAACAGTACTGCACAGGAACAGGGCTTTTGCCCACAATATTTCTGCCTCACCTGATGCTCCATCCAAGACCGCAAGAAATTGCAGAGAATTGTGAACGCAGCCCAGACCATCACACAAACCAACCTCACTTCCATTGACACCATTTAGAAACATAGAAAATAGGTGCAGGAGTAGGCCATTTGGCCCATCGAGTCAGCACTGTCATTCAGTATGATCATGGCTGATCATCCAAAATTAGTACCCGGTTCCTGCTTTCTCCCCATATCCCTTGCTTCTGTTAGCCCAAAGAGCTAAATCTAACTCTCTCTTGAAAACATCCAGTGAATTTACATCTCAAGCTACCTCAGCAAAGCCACCAGTATAATCAAGGATGAGTCGCACCCTGGCCACTCCCTCTCCCCCCCCCCTATCCTATCGGGCAAAAGGTACAGAAGTGTGGAAACGCACACCTCCAGATTCAGGGACAGTTTCTTCAGAGCTGTTATCAGGCAACTGAACCATCCCACCACAACTAGAGAGCGGTCCAAAACTACTATCTACCTCATTGGAGACCCTTGGACTATCTTTGATCGGACTTTCCTGGCTTTATCTTGCACTAAACGTTATTCACGTTATTCTCTTTGTCATGTATCTGTACACTGTGGACGACTCGATTGTAATCACGTATTGTCTTTCCGCTGACTGGCTACCACGCAACCAAAGTGTACTGAGGTACAGTGGAACGCTTTTGTTTGCGTGCTAGCCAATGAAAAAGACTATACATGATTACAATCAATGCTGGAGTAACTCAGTGGGAGAGGCAGCACCTCTGGAGAGAAGAAATGGGTGACACAGACTGAAGAAGGGTCTCGACCCAAAACACCACCCATTCCTTCTCTCCATAGATGCTGCCTCTCCTGCTGAGTTACACCAGCATTTTGTGTCTAGCTTAGGTTTAAACCAGCATCTGCAGTTCCTTCTTACACACTTCAGTGCACAATGTCTGTGTCAAAGATGATGCCAAGAAAATCTCTTATCTGTCTGTGCATAATCCATATCCCTCTGTTCCCTGTGTATCCATATACCTATCCAAAAGCCTCTTAATTGCCACTTTCATATCTGTCTCAACCACCATCACTGGCAGAACATTCCAGGCACTCACCACCCTCTGCAAAAACACTTTCCTCACACATTTCTGTTACACTTTGCCCCTCTTACTTAAAGCTATGCCCTTTTGTATTTTATCGATATTTCCATCCTGGGAAAAAGGTTGTGGCTGTCGACTCTATCTAAACCACTCCCATCATAATTGTAGATAGTTCTCCCAGGTCTCCCCTCAACCTTGGCCCTTCCAGAGAAAACAATCCAAGTTTACCCAACCTCTCCCTGTAGCCACTACCCTGTAATCCAGTCATCATTCTGGTAAACCTCCTCTGCTTCCTTTCCAAAGCTTCACATCTTTCCTGTAATGGGGCGACCAGAACTGCACACAAAAGCAGCCCAGCCAAAGTCCTATAAAACTGTGTCATGACTTCCCACCTTATACTCAATGCCCCGACCTATGAAAGCAAGCATACTTGCCTTCCTTACCACACTTTCTACTTTTGTCGCCATTTTCAGGGAAATATGGATTTGGATCCCAAGATCCCGTTGTACATCAATGCTGTTGAGGGTCATGCCATAATTGTATATTTTCCCCATACATTTGACCTGCTAAAGTGCAATACCTCACATTTGCTCAAATTGAACACTATCTGCCATTTCTCCGCCCATTTCTGTCGCTGATCTACATCCGGCTGCATATCTTGACAGCCATGCTCACAATCTTCGACCCCAGCAATCTTGGTGTCATCTGCATACTTACTAACCAACCCGTCATTCAGCTCAACGTTCACTGTGCATCTGCCTCTCATTCAGGGACCGGTGGACACGGATTATAAGCGGCCACAGGCTTTCCATAAATAATACAAATTAGATACAATGTGAGTGATGAATTATGGAACATTATTTGTATTACGGGGGTTGAATTGGTTATAATACAATTTCAATTGGGAAATAGCAAACCATTTAAAAGTTATTTTGGAAATTGGTGAGCAGGAAAAAAAGCTGTATGGATTGAAATGGTACAGGGGATAGATGTAATAGACAATAGACAATAGGTGCAGGAGTAGGCCATTCGGGAACATGTTTTCTGCCTCTAGCGTGTCCAAACCCTTAATAATCTTATATATTTCAATAAGATCCCCTCTTATTCTTCTAAGTATACAAGCCCAGCCGCTCCAATCTATCAACATATGACAGTCCCGCCATCCCGGGAATTAACCTCATGAACCTACGCTGCACTCCCTCAATAGCAAGAATGTCCTTCCTCAAGTTTGGAGACCAAAACTGCACACAACACTCCAGGTGTGGTCTCACTAGGGCCCTGTGTAACTGCCGAAGGACCTCTTTGCTCCTATACTCAACTCCTCTTGTTATGAAGGCCAACATGCCATTCGCTTTCTTCACTGCCTGCTGTACCTGCATGCTTACTTTCAGTGACTGATGAACAAGGACCCCCAGATCCTGTTGTACTTCCCCTTTTCCCAACTTGACACCATTTAGATAATAATCTGCCTTCCTGTTTTTGCCACCAATATATTTGTCACATATATCACATTTAATATGTAAGAAGGAACTGCAGATGCTGGTTTAACCGAAGACAGACACAAAAAGCTGGAGTAACTCAGCGAGACAGGCAGCATCTCTGGAGAGAAGGAATGGGTGACATTTCGGGTCGAGACCCTTCCTGCTGAGGGTTTGGATGTTTGTGTAGATGTAACCTCCCTGCAGTAATCAGACATTATCCCCGAAGGGCACAGCTTGCTGGTTTCATTGTGAGTGGCCTCTAAAACTGATGAGCAATCACTTCTATAGACACTTGTGCAGTTAATCAATGTAACATACAGCTTTCAGTATTTTTAGTTTCCAGGAATGAAATCATTGCAATTGAAAAGACCTTTAGTTTTGAAAATCTGGCAAGAAAAATATTTTTGTTATTTTGTTATTGTGAGTCGGAAACCCTCAAACTCCTAAATCTTGAAAAGAACGCTGGAGGTTTACCCTGATACTGCCTGAATGATAGGGGAATTCGCTATAAGGAAGGATTGGGCAAACTGGGATTGTTTTCTCTTGCGGAGAAAACTCAAAGGTTGAGGGGACATTTGATAGAAGATTGTGGATGGTTAGCCTTGATCACAATGGACGGCGGTGATGGCTCGAAGGGTCAAATGGCCTCCTCCTGCACCTATTTTCTATGTTTCTATGTTTAAGTATATACAATTATGAGAGGTATAGATAGGATAGACAGTCGGAAGCTGCTTCCCATTCCCAGGGTGAAAGTGTCAAATACTAGAGGTCAATAAACAATAGACAATAGGTGCAGGAGTAGGCCATTCGGCTCTTCGAGCCAGCACCGCCATTCAGTGTGATCACGGCTGATCATCCCCAATCAGTACCCCGTTCCTGCCTTCTTCCCATATCCCCTGACTCCGCTATCTTTAAGAGCCCTATCTAGCTCTCGCTTGAAAGTATCCAGAGAACCGGCCTCCACCGCCCTCTGAGGCAGAGATTTCCACAGACTCACAACTCGCTTAAAGGCGAGAGGGGCAAATATTAAAGGAGATGTGCGGGATAAGTTTTTTACACAGTGGGCAGCGTGCTACCATGATGCTGGTGGACGCAGATGCGACAGTGATGTTTAAGAGGCTTTTAGATAGGTACATGAATATGCAGGAAATGGAGGGATATGGATCACGTGCAAGGCAGAGGAGATTAATTTAACTTGGCATCATGTTCAGCACAGACATTGTGGGCTGAATGGTCAGTTCCTGTGCCAAATGTTCTAACCTCCTCTATCCTGTTGGCACAATTGCTTTCATGATGCAATTTTGGATAACACGAGGTTCCTAAAGTTTAAAGTTCAAATTTATTCGTTACATGCACCAACTAAGGTGCAGTGAAATGAATTTGCCAGCAGCGATACAATTGAAAAAAAGAACACACAATACACAATAGAATTCAACATAAACATCCACCACAGTATTCTTCACTGTGGTGGAAGGCAACAAAGTTCAGTCAGCTGTCCTCCCCCATCCATCTGTGGTCCTGTACCTAGAAGGCAGCTTATGTACTAAACAGGAGATCAATATAGCATGATTAAGAATGCAAAGAGGCTATTTTCTCATTTATCCTTTCCAAACGATACAGAATAGGCAGCAATAATGGCTGCTCCCCCCTCTCTCTAATACAGGAGGATAGGAGCAAGAACCCTGGGGATAGCCCTGCTCGCTGCTGCCACCTGCTGGACTGACTTCTGGGCCTGTCCCACTTGGCGATTTTTTAGGCAACTGTCGGCGACTGTCATAGTCGTAGCAGGTCGCCGAAAAACCGGCGACAACCTACGTCATCCTGGCGACAACCTACGACAGCACCTATGTCAGGAGAAGTCAAGCCTCGCTCATTGGTGTCAAACCCACTGTCCCCGAAAAATTTTCAACGTTGAAAATTTAGTGGCGACCAGAAAGACGCTACGGCTTTTTGCTCGACTGAGGAGACTACTCCCGGCAACCACCTAAGTGGGACAGGCCCATTAGAAATCCAACTTTGGGTTTTATTTGATATTTCTAGTCACTGTGAGCCAATGGCACATAGATCCCTTAAATGCTGGTTTACAGAACAAATGCTCCTTGAGTCATCCACACTCTTCCAATAACCTGATCAGGTTTGTACTTCTGATGAAAAGTGCCCCTGTCTGCGCTGACTGCACAATGTAACCGGTGCCACTACCTTTTGTGCGCGTCCTTCAATGTCCAGGAAGATGGCTCTCGGCTGATAGACGGAAGATGCAGATCCCATTGCAACAGAACCGGGGAGAGAAACTCCAAGTCAGGGCTGCCAGCAGAGAGCTGGGTTGTGAGACTCTGTTGTAGGTGTGTGGTTAATCTCAGCCTCACTCACTGCCACTCACACCTACACTCGCTGGCTGCTTGTTCCTTCCTCACTCGCAACTGCCCACACGCCCAAATGTTTTGCATCATGTTCAGCTTGTGTCCCCAGCCACTCAGGATTTCTATAGCAACACGCAGAAGAGACAGAAGCATCTGGTCTTAATTTCTATAATTACCACAAATTGAGAGCCATTTTGAAAGTAATGTATTGGAAGTTAAATACAATCAGTGGGATTAAACTGACTCAGTCCCTGAACTAAATACCAGGCTATTCTGAGGATGGTCATAGTAGTTGACAAATTCTAGAAAGCCATTAAACAAGGAACTGAAAACACATCAGAGTCTCCCAGGATAGATGGAGCATGGATTAGGTAGAGGAAAATTATTTCTGTACTGTCACATCCAAAGATCCCAGAGCAGGGAGAGTTCCACTGAGATAGAGCTTCCTCCTTCCTGCCAATTGAACATTCATAAGATATCTCTGTACAAAATATGTGTGTGAACTTTTCTCTCATATGTCTGTACTGCTTGAGCCGTTCCCTTGATCCTTGAGGAGTGATTCTGCCCTTCACAGTTGGCATGGTCAACATTTACTGCCCATCCACATATGCCTTGAGAGCTGACCTGTAGCTACTCTACTTATCTGACTAGTTGAGATTAATATTTGGTCAAAGATGCTGGTGGTGGAGCATTTGTTGATAATCATGCCATCTTCTTGATGACTATTGACTTTATCATGCTTTCCTGATGTCACACTATGTCAAATGCTCTCCTGATGTCGATGTCAAGGTCAGTCACTCTCACCTCTCTTCTGGAAGTCAGCTATTGGTCCATGTTTAGATCAGGGCTGTTATGAGATCTGAGACCAAGTGGTCTTGGCAAAACACAGTAGGTTAATGATGAATTACTGTTGCTTGCTCCCTTCATAACAATATGTCAAACATCAGGCGAGGAGGTTTGTAAATCCTTTCTCTGCATTTACTGGAATGCCTGATTATTGCTCAAAAAGAATATTGGAACGATATAGAAGAGAACACAGAATAATTAAGTGACTGAATTATTCTGGAAGTGTTTATGTAAAGTGGACACATAGAACACAGACCAGTACAGTACAAGAACAGGCCCTTCGACCCACAGTGTCTGTGCCCAACAAGATGCCGAGACTACCTCTTATATCCTTCAGTTCCCTGCATATTCAAACGTCTTTTAAATGCTATCTGAAAGGGAAGATTGAAGAGCAGATTGCCTGTTGTTTTAGAATTTCAAAGGGACTTGATTATATTAACCTGTCTCACCTCGTGCAAAATAGAGACACACCTGGACCTGAAAGGGGAAGATCAATAATGTTTTGATCAGCTGATGGAACTTATTCTTCTTATCGAGTCCACACACAAGATTAGAAGTTGTTCAGCCAGAATCGCTGGCGTCTTGCGATTCTTGTACTTCTTATGCGTGGTGGTGGAAAGATTGGTGGAAACAGGGTCGCGACCAACGTGAACGCTTTTTCCTTGACCCCAATTGATGGAACTGATTGCCCACGGATCAGCAGAAACCGTGCATGTTCATTTAGCCAAAAATAAATTTGGTGAATTAACAAAATACACTTTGAGATGCTATTGAGATGATTCATATGGCATTGAAACTGGCCCTTCGGCCCAACTCATCCTAGTCCCTTTCAACTGATAGTGGATGATCAGCCATGATCACATTGAATGGCAGTGCTGGCTCAAAGGGCCGAATGGCCTACTCCTCACCTATTGTCTATATACCTATGTACCTCCATTTGGCACATATCCCTCCAAACATTTCTTTATCCATGTACCTGTCTAAACATATTTTAAATATTGCCATTGTGTTGCCTCTACACACTTTTTTTTGGAAGCTCATTCTGTATTTGCACTAATCTTTAGATGAAGAAATTGTCCCTTGTTGTCTCTTAAATCTGTCCCCTCTTGTCATAAACTTGTGCCTACTAGTTCCAGACTCCCCCACCCTGGGGAAAAGTGTGTCACCATTCACCTTATTCTATGCCTCCCGTAACTTTGTGAACTATTGATTTTGGGAACTATAGGCCAGTGAGTCTGACATCAGTGGTTGGAAAGTTACTAGAGAGGGATAAGATGTACATGCATTAAGATGGGGAGGGTTGATTAGGGATAATCAGCATGGTTTTGTAAGTGGGAGATCATGTCTCACGAATCTGCTTGAGTTTTTTGAAGATGTGACCAAAAAGGTTGATGAGGGCAGAGCTGTAGACATTGTATATATAGATGTCAGCAAACATTGGAGTAGGTTCCATAGTAAGCTGCTCTGGAAGGTTAGATCACATAGGATGCAAGTAGAGATAGCCGACTGGATAGAAAATTGGCCTCCTGGAGGAAGCAGAAGTAATGGTAAAAGGTTGTTTTTCAGACTGAAGACCTGTGGCTAGTGTGTGTGTCCAAGCTCGGTGCTTGACACGTTGCTGTTTGTCAACTATGTCAATGATTTGATGAGAATGTACAAGGCATAATTAGTAAGTTTGCAGGATGACATAAAGTGGACGGTATTGTAGATGGCTGTCAAAAATTGCAGCAGGATCTTGATCAGTTGGGCAAGTAGGCTGAGGAATGGTTGATAGATTTGAATACAGAGAAGTGCAAGATGTTATATTTTGGAAGTCTAACCAGGCAAGACCTGCACAGTGAATGGCAGGGCTCTGGGAAGTGTTGTAGAGCAGAGGGATCTAGGAGTGCAGGTACATGGTCTTTTGAAGGCAAGGCAAGTTTATTTGTATAGCACCTTTCAACCAACAAGGTAATTCAAAGTGCTTTACACTTTACATAAAACATTTAAAGCATTTGAAAGAAACACATATAAAATGACATTTAGATATAAAATGATTATTAGATTATTCAGATAAAATAATTACAAAATTAAAAGCAATCAAATAAAATATTTAAAACAGAATAAAACCAGGGAATAGAAGTTACAGTGCAGTATAGGTAATTAATAAATTGTATTGTTTACTGAAAGGCAGCGGCAAACAGAAAAGTCTCAGTCTAGATTTAAAAGAGCTGAGAGTTGCAGCAGACCTGCAGTTTTCTGGGAGTTTGTTCCAGATATGTGGTGCATCAAAACTAAATGCTGCCTCTCCATGTTTAGTTCTGACTCTGGGGACACAGAGCAGACCTGTCCCAGACGATCTGAGAGGTCTGGGTGGTTCGTAGCTAAGCAGAAGATCAGAAATGTATTTTGGCCCTAAACCATTCAGTGCTTTGTAAACCAACAGTAGTATTTTGAAATCAATTCTTTGACAGACAGGAAGCCAGTGTAAAGACCTCAGAACTGGAGTAATGTGATCTACTTTTTGCTCTTAGTGAGGACTCGAGCAGCAGCGTTCTGAATTACTGCAGCTGCCTGATCGACTTTTTAGGGAGACCTGTAAAGACACTGTTACAGTAGTCGAGCCTGCTGAAGATAAATGCATGGACAAGTTATTCCAAATCCTGCTGAGACATAAGTCCTTTAATCCTTGATATATTCTTTAGATGATAGTAGGCTGACTTTGTGACTGTTTTTATGTGGCTGTTGAAGTTCAGGTCTGAGTCCATGACTACTGAGTCCATGAAAGTGGCGTCACAGGTAGGTAGGGTGGTCAAAGCGGCTTTCATCAGTCAGAGTATTGAATATAGAAGTTTGGCGGTCATGTTATAGTTGTACAGGATGTCAGTGAGGCCACATTTTGAGTATTGTGTTCAGTTGTGTAACAGTGTTCCTGTTATAAGAAAGATGAAAGGGTGACACGGTGGCGCAGCGGTAGAGTTGCCGCCTTACAGCGTTTGCAGCGCCAGAGACTCGGGTTCGATCCCGACTATGGGTGCTGTCTGTACGGAGTTTGTACGTTCTCCCTGTGACTGTGTGGGTTTTCTCCGAGATCTTCAATTTCCTCCCACACTCCAAAGACGTACAGGTTTGTAGGTTAATTGGCTTGGCTTTGTATACTTGGTATAAGTATAAATTGTCCCTAGTGTGTGTAGGCTTGTGTTAATGTGTGGGGATCACTGGTCAGTGCGGACTCGGTGGGCCGAATGGCCTGTTTCTGTGCTATATCTCCAAATTAAACTAAACTAAATGATAAGCTAGAAAGGATGCAGAGAAGATTTACGAGGTGTTGCCAGAACTTGAGGGCCTGAGCTATAGGGAGAGGTTGACCAGGCTAGGACTTTATTCCTTCGAGTGCAGTAGGATCTTATAGAGGTGTATAAGATCATGAGAGGATTAGACAGGGTAAACGCACAATCTACGCAAAGTAGGGGAATCAAGAACCAAAAATCATAGGTTTAAGGTGAGAGGGCAAAGATTAAATAGAAACCTGAAGGGAAACTTTTATTTATTTACAAAGGGGTTAGAGTTAGGGTTAGGGTCAGGGTTAGGGTCAGGCTTAGGCTCAGGGTCAGTCAGTGTTAGGGTCAGAGTTAGGGTCAGTGTCAGGGTTAGGGTTAGAGTTAGGGTTAGAGTAAGAGTTAGGGTTAGAGTTAGAGTTAGAGTTAGGGTTAGGGTCAGGGTCAGGGTCAGGGTCAGGGTCAGGGTCAGGTTCAGGTTTAGGTTCAGGTTCAGGTTTATGGAACGAGCTGCCAGAGTTCAGTTGAGTTTATTGTCACGTGTACCGAGGTACAGTGAAAAGCTTTTGTTGCGTGCTAACCAGTCAGCAGAAATACAATACATGATTCCAATCGATCCATTTACAGTGTAGAGATACATGATAAGGGAATAACATTTAGTGCAAGGTAAAGAAAGCAAAGTCCGATCAAGAATAGCCCGAGGATCAACAAAAAGGTAGATAGTAGTTCAGCACTGCTCTCTAGTTGTGGTAGGATGATTCAGTTGCCTGATAACAGCTGGGAAGAAACTGTCCCCGAATCTGGTGGTGTGCGTTTTCACACTTCAATACCTTTTGCCCGACAGGAGAGGGGAGAAAAGGGAGTGGCCAAGGTGCGACTCATCCTGCTATGCTGCTGGCCTTGCCGAGGCAGCGTGAGGTATAAATGGAGTCAATAGAAGGGAGGTTGGTTTGTGTGATGGTCTGGGCTGCGTCCACAATTCGTTGCAATTTCTTGCAGTTTTGGTTGGAGCTGTAGTTCAGACAGGTACTATCACAACACTTAAGGAACATTTGGACAGGTACGTGGTTAAGAAAGGTTTGAAGGGGTATCAGTCAAATACAGGGAGGTGGAACTAGTGTATATGGGCAAGTTGGCCGGCATGTACACGTTGCCATGAAGAGCCTGTTTCTACACTGTATGACTCTATGTCTCTATAAACCCCCATAAAGTCACCCCTCAACATCCAGTGTACCAGGGGAAAAGTCCCAGCCGACCCAGTCCAAACCGCTGCATACAAACCATGCGGACTGACTCTAATTAACCTGTGAGTAATTCCTATCCCAAACAATCCTCTCCAATAGCTTCCTGACCACTGACGTGTGGCAGAGCAGTCTATGATCTTTCAACTTCCCTTCGTACATAAAGGAACAACATCGTCCAGGACCTTGCCTGTAGCTGGAGAAGACACAACAATCTTTGCCAAGTCTCCCTCAATCACCTCTCGCCTTGCTCAATAACCTGGGATAGATCCTATCAGGTCGGGGATTTATCCACATTAATGTTGTTTAAGAACTGTACTTGCATCTTAGTATTAGTCCTGTACCTCACTGTCCTCCATGTCCTTGTCCTCGATGAAAAGAGATGCAAACTTCCTCTACATCCCCAGACTCCAAGCTTCATCATGAGTGGTTCTACCATCTACCTGCTTCATAGAAACATAGAAACATAGAAAATAGGTGCAGGAGTAGGCCATTCGGCCCTTCGAGCCTGCACCGCCATTCAATATGATCATGGCTGATCATCCAACTCAGTATCCTGTACCTGCCTTCTCTCCATACCCCCTGATCCCTTTAGCCACAAGGGCCACATCTAACTCCCTCTTAAATATAGCCAATGAACTGGCCTCAACTACCCTCTGTGGCAGAGAATTCCAGAGATTCACCACTCTGTGTGAAAAATGTTTTTCTCATCTCGGTCCTAAAAGATTTCCCCCTTATCCTTAAACTGTGATCCCTTGTTCTGGACTTCCCCAACATCGGGAACAATCTTCCTGCATCTAGCCTGTCCAACCCCTTAAGAATTTTGTACGTTTCTATAAGATCCCCCCTCAATCTTCTAAATTCTAGCGGGTACAAACCGAGTCTATCCAGTCTTTCTTCATATGAAAGTCCTGACATCCCAGGAATCAGTCTGGTGAACCTTCTCTGTACTCCCTCTATGGCAAGAATGTCTTTCCTCAGATTAGGAGACCAAAACTGTACGCAATACTCCAGGAGTGGTCTCACCAAGACCCTGTACAACTGCAGTAGAACCTCCATGCTCCTATACTCAAATCCTTTTGCTATGAATACTAACATACCATTCGCCTTCTTCACTGCCTGTGCACCTGCATGCCTACTTTTAATGACTGGTGTACCATGACACCCAGGTGTCGTTGCATCTCCCCTTTTCCTAATCGGCCACCATTCAGATAATAGTCTACTTTCCTGTTTTTGCCACCAAAGTGGATAACCTCACATTTATCCACATTATACTGCATCTGCCATGCATTTGCCCACTCACCCAGCCTATCCAAGTCACCTTGCAGCCTCCGAGCATCCTCACAGCTAACACTGCCCCCCAGCTTCGTGTCATCCGCAAACTTGGAGATGTTGCATTCAATTCCCTCGTCCAAATCATTAATATACATCGTAAATAGCTGGGGTACCAGCACTGAGCCTTGCTGTACCCCACTAGTCACTGCATGCCATTGTGAAAAGGACCCGTTTACTCCTACTCTTTGCTTCCTGTCTGCAGCCAGTTCTCTATCCACATCAATACTGAACCCCCAAACCGTGTGCTTTAAGTTTGTATACTAATCTCTTATGTGGGACCTTGTCGAAAGCCTTCTGAAAGTCCAGATATAACACATCCATTGGTTCTCCCTTATCCACTCTACTAGCTACTCCTCGAAAAATCTATAAGATTCGTCAGACATGATTTACCTTTCATAAATCCATGCTGACTTTGTCCAATGATTTCACCACTTTCAAATGTGCTGCTATCCCATCTTTAATAACTGACTCTAGCATTTTCCCCACTACTGACGTTAGATTAACTGTCTGTAATTCCCCGTTTTCTCTCTCCCTCCCTCTCTTGTTCTTGAGTTACTCCAGCACTTTGTGTTTCGCATTAGTGTTAAGGTTAAATTCAACATTGGCTTGGCCATAGAAGGTGAGGGTGGTGGTAGAGGATTGTTAGCCTGACTGAAGGTCTGTGGCCAATGGTGATCAGTAGACAATAGACAGTAGGTGCAGGAATAGGCCATTCAGCCCTTCGAGCCAGCACCG
The DNA here is from genome assembly GCA_038087875.1 of Malacoraja senta. Classification (NCBI taxonomy): domain Eukaryota; kingdom Metazoa; phylum Chordata; class Chondrichthyes; order Rajiformes; family Rajidae; genus Malacoraja; species Malacoraja senta. The sequence goes on along the minus strand of JAXLNO010001645.1, from coordinate 44,222 downwards.
CCATTCAATATGATCATGGCTGATCATCTACAATCTGTATCCCATTCCTGCCTTCTCCCCATATCCCCTGACTCCATTATCTTTAAGAGCTCTTACTAACTCTCTCTTGAAAGCATCCAGAAAATTGGCCTCCACTGCCTTCTGAGGCAGAGAATTCCACAGATTCACAACCCTCTGTGTGAAAAAGTTTTTCCTCATCTCTGTTGTAAATGGCTTACCCCTTATTCTTAAACTGTGGCCCCTGGTTCTGGACTCCCCCAACATCGGGAACATGTTCAGCGTGTCCAAACTGTTAATAATCTTATATGTTTCAATAAGATGCCCTCTCATCCTTCTAAATTCCAGAGTATACAAGCCCAGCCACTCCATTCTGTCAACATATGACAGTCCTGCCATCCCGGGAATTAACCTCGTGAACCTACGCCGCACACCCCCAATAGCAAGAATGTCCTTCCTCAAATTTGGAGACCATAACTGCACACAATACTCCAGGTGTGGTCTCACTAGGGCCCTGTATACCTGCAGAAGGACCTCTTTGCTCCTATACTCAATTCCTCTTGTTATGAAGGCCACTTGCCATTTGCTTTCTTCACTGCCTGCTGTACCTGCATGCTTACTTTCATTGACTGATGAACAAGGACCCCCCAGATCCCATTGTACTTCCCCTTTTCCCAATTGACACCATTCAGATGATAATCTGCCTTGCTGTTTTTGCCACCAAAGTGGATAACCTCACATTTATCCACATACAAACTGCATCTGCCATGCATCTGCCCACTCACCCAACCTGTCCCAAGTCGCCCTGCATCATCACAGCATCCTCCTCTGTGATGATGCAGGGTGACTTGCACAGGTTGGGTGAGTGGGCAGATGCATGGCAGTTTACCCTTACAATTCCTTAGTCTATCCATACTGACTATATACCTCCTAATCTCCTATGTGGGACCTTATCAAATTTTTTTCTGAAAGTCTAGATACACTGCATCCACTGGCTCTCCCTTGTCCATTTTCAGTCTTCAAGGGTCCAACTTTGGTCTTAACTACATTTTTCTCTTCACATACCTAAATAACTTTTACTATCCTCCTTTATATTCTTGGCTAGCTTACCTTCGTACCTCATCTTTTCTCCCCGTATTGCCTTTTTAGTTATCTTCTGTTGCTCTTTAAACATTACCCAATCCTCTGGCTTCCGGCTCATCTTTGCTATGTTGTACTTCTTCTCTTTTATTTATATACTGTCCCTGACGTCCCTTGTCAGCAACTGTTGCCCCCTTACTCCCCTTGGAATCTTCTTTCTCTTTGGAATGAACTGATCCTGCACCTTCTGTATTATTCCCAGAAATACCTGCCATTGTTGTTCCACTGTCATCCCTGCTATGGTATCTTTCCAGACAAATTTGGCCAGCTCCTCCCTCATCGCTCCAAGTCCCCTTTATTCAACTGTAATACTGACACCGATCTACCCTTCTCCCTCTCAAATTGTAGATTAAAATTTATCATATTATGGTCACTACCTCCTAATGGCTCCTTTACCTCGAGTTCGCTTATCAAATCCGGTTCATTACATAACACTAAATCCAGAATTGCCTTCTCCCTGGTAGGCTGCAATACAATCTGCTCTAAGAATCCATCATGAAGGCAATCTACAAAGTCCCTTTCTTGGGGTCCAGTACCAACCTGATTTTCCCAGTACTACCTGCATGTTGAAATCTCCCATAACAACCGTAGCATTACTTTTGCTACATGCCAATTTTAACTCCTGATTCAACTTGCACCCTATATCCAGGCTACTGTTTGGGGGCCTGTAGATTAGTCCCATTAGGGTCTTTTACCCTTATAATTCCTTAGTTCTATCCATACTAACTATATACTCCTGATTCTATGTCACCCCTCGCAAGGGACTGAATTTCATTCCTCACCAACAGAGCAACCCACCCCTACTGCCCACCTGTCTGTATTTTTGATAGGACGTATACCCTTAAATATTCAGTTCCCAATCCTGGCTCCCTTGCAGCCATGTCTCTGTAATTCCCACAACATCATCCTTGCCAATTTCTAATTGAGCCTCAAGCTTGTCCACTTTATTTCTTATACTTCGCGCATTCATACACAGCACTTTGACTTTGGTATTCACCTCCCCCCTCGCACCACTCGCAATTGGCCCTGACCTTACTCTCTTATCCCTTCTCGAACTTTCCTTCCCATTAATTCGAGAGTCTTTTGTAACTTTTCCTGTACTCACTTCCCCTTTAACTCCATCTTTATACTCCCAATTTGTCAATCCCATCCCCCCTACTATTTAGTTTAAAACCCACACGTGTAGCCCTAGCAAACCTGCTTGCCAGAACATTGGTCCCCCTCCAGTTAAGGTGTAACTTGTCCCTTTTGTACAGGTCACCCCTACCCCAGAAGAGACCCCAGTGGTCTATAAATCTAAATCCTTGCTCCCTGCACCAGTTCCTCAGCCACACATTCAGATCCCCTATCTCCCTGTTCTTGCCCTCACTAGCACGAGGTACTGGAAGCAATCCAGAGATAACCACCCTAGAAGTCCTGCTTTTCAGTCTTCTTCCCAACTCTCTAAGCTCACGTTGCAGAACCTCCTTCCTCTTCTTCCCGACATCGTTTGTGCCTACGTGCTCAACTGCTGCCGGCTATTCACCTTCTCTCTCGAGGATGTTCTGAAGTCAGTTTGTGATATCTTTAACCCTGGCACCAGGGAGGCAACAGACCATCCTCACATCTCACCTGCCGCCACAGAATCTCCTGTCGGCATCTTGGACAATGGAGTCACCCACCACTATAGCTCTGCCCGACGTTGGTCTCGCCAGTCGAGTCTCCTCGCTAGGATTGGAGCCACCGACCTGTCCGCCGCTTGGACTGGAAGCATCGTCTCCCCCGAAAGCTACCAACAGGGTGTACCTGTTTTCATTAGGCACAGCCACCTGAGTCTCCTGCACTCCATGTTTACTCCCCTTTCTCACGGTCACACACATTCACTCTTCCTGTATCCTTGATGTGACAACCTCACTGTAAGTCCTGTCCTTGATGTGACAACCTCACTGTAATTCCTGTCCTTGGTGTGACAACCTCACTGTAAGTCCTGTCCAGGAAACTCGTTTTCCCGGATGGCCCGGAGGTCATCCAGCTGCTTCTCCAGTTCCCCAACATGTTCGTTCAGGAGCTGCATCGGGACACAATTTCTGCAGGTGTAGTCTCCAGAAGCTCCAGCAGTTTCCCTGACTTCCCACATCCTGCAGGAAACACACTGCTCCAACTTGCCTGCCATTTCTTCAGTGGACAAAAATCACACAAAAATCACACCTAATTTGAGGAAGGACATTCTTGCTATTGAGGGAGTGCAGCGTAGGTTTACAAGGTTAATTCCCGGGATGGCGGGACTATCACATGCTGAGAGAATAGAGCAGCTGGGCTTGTACACTCTGGAGTTTAGAAGGATGAGAGGGTATCTCATTGAAACATATAAGATTGTTAAGGGCTTGGACACGCTAGAGGCAGGAAACATGTTCCCGATGTTGGGGGAGTCCAGAACCAGGGGCCACAGTTTAAGAATAAGGAGTAAGCCATTTAGAACGGAGACGAGGAAACACTTTTTCTCACAGAGAGTGGTGAGTCTGTGGAATTCTCTGCCTCAGAGGGCGGTGGAGGCAGGTTCTCTGGATGCTTTCAAGAGAGAGCTAGACAGGGCTCTCAAAAATAGCAGAGTCAGGGGATATGGGGAGAAGGCAGGAACGGTGTACTGATTGGGGATGATCAGCCATGATCACATTGAATGGCGGTGATGGCTCGAAGGGCTGAATGGCCTACTCCTGCATCTATTGTCTATTGTCTATTGATCGCACTTTACTCACCAAGGCAATTTACCTCCCTACAAGGCCGCTCCGATACAGCTGCACTTCTTTACCTGTTACCTAATTAACTAATTTAGGTCTAATTAGTAAACTACTCGCACCTGGGCTTTTGGCGCGCTTTTGAAATCTTCTTTCCCTCTGACTCACCCACCAGCCAATATTAGCTCTCGCTGCTGCTTCTCTGTGATCACGGGAAACCTGGGGCTTTGTGATATATCTGTTGTGGACAAAAGTATAGGTTTCGGGTCAGAATAATGAGGAAGAGCATGGACCAATTCAGCAGGATGTGGATCAACTGGAAATATGGGGGAAGAAATGGCAGATGTTGTTTAATTTGGACTAGTGTAAAGCTTTGCACTTTGTGATGTCAATGTAAGAGGAAAGTATACGGTCAATGGCTGGATCCTTGGGAGCTTTGATGCACAGACTTCTCTGGGATTTAAGTCCGTAGCTCCTTGAAGTAGGTATGTTACAAAACTTACCTTCAGCGGAGCTGCAGTTCTGTCACTGGCCGTGTGCGCTACTTTGGCGCCTTTGAGGAGGGAGGCAGGATTAAAATGGCGTTTTCTCCTGCCTGTCCGAGCTATATTTTCTCGGGCTTCTACCTGATGCTGAAAATTCGTTCCGACTGCCGTTCTCAGAATATATATTTTTTTAAACCGCGGGACAATTTCAGCGCTGGAGTAAAATAAAAATCAACTTCTAACGCCGTCAACGGAACGGATCTCACGTACGGGATAAAGCAAGGTAAGTCGTTTATTTTACATATAAACTTGCTTCTTAGGATGACTTTAATCAAAATTTCACGTTGCGAAAATGTGATTTGGGCCCCATACGAACCGGCAGTGTCTTTCCTGCCAATATGGTGTTTAAATTCACCGCAAACTGCAACGTTCCAATCAATCGCGTTCCACAAAAACCCACTCGCAAGATGATTAAAATGGCCATTAATTTACGGGAATTAAACACTAAATTCCTTCCATTTGGCCTATAAATTCATGACAATGAGATTTAAAAATCATGTTATATTGTGAATTCTTGTGTGAATGTTATTTGGACACTTAGGCTATTTAAAAATGTTAACCTTTTCTTAAGAAATGGATAGATGTTTAGATCTAGTAATTTTGTAATTAGCTACAATTAGGTAAGTAACTAATTATATGCTTTAAGTTCAGGTCATCCAAGTAAGATTGTTTCATATTTGTTTCAGAATGCTTCAATCTATAATAACTGAAAAATTCTTTCAGTTCTCTTAATTTTTAAGAAAGTTATGGGCTTTTGACTGTCCTCGATCACAGCTTGAGTTAAGTCAATGGAAAAGCAATAGGGAACAAGATGCTAATTTCAGTATGAAAATGGCCATAACTTTTTTAATACTGAAGATATGAAAGTGAATTAGGTGTCAAATTAAACTTCTTTTTATGCTTTATCTGATGGGATAAATTTCAGACTTGATTTTTAAAATCTCAATATTTTGTAACATTGCTACTTGAAGCCTTTCATCCACTGCCTGTTCGTGTGTCTATCTGTATTATGTCTGCTTCCACCACCTCTGCTAGCAGCACGTTCCAGGCACTCACCAATCTTTGCATAAAAAACTTACACATCTCCTTGCCTTCTCTGACCTTAAATCTAGTCTTCCACATTTCCACCCTGGGTAAAAGGTTCTGTTTGTCCTATCTATGCCTTCTTCATCAGGCCTCACCTCAACCGCCATTGCCCCAGAGAAATCAATCAAGTTCGTACAAACTTGCGTTGCAACTAGTATTGTCTCTCCCCCTTCTCCCTCCTCCTCTCCCTCTCTCTCTCTCTCTCTCTCTCTCTCTCTCTCTCTCTCTCTCTCTCTCTCTCTCTCTCTCTCTCTCTCTCTCTCTCTCTCTCTCTCTCTCCCTCTCTCTCTCCCTCTCTCTCTCCCTCTCTCTCTCCCTCTCTCTCTCCCTCTCTCTCTCCCTCTCTCTCTCCCTCTCTCTCTCTCCCTCCCTCTCTCCCTCCCTCTCTCTCTCCCTCTCTCTCTCCCTCTCTCTCTCCCTCTCTCTCTCCCTCTCTCCCCACTTCTGTCTTGATTTACTGAATATCAATTTAAACTTCAGAAACAGTCTTTGTATAAATTTGCTTTTCTGTTTTCGTTATTACATTTTGCTCTCCAAGTCAAGTGCTGAGATTGGGACTGGTCAGCAGCAGATGCAAGTGCATTTGTCAGTCTGCTAAATACATATTGAGGAAAGTGCGGTTAATTGTGGTTTGAGAGCACTTGGTGTCACAGGCAGCTGATCCGCAGCCTTCAGCAACGGGACGCTGTGATCTAAATGTTTGTCAGATAGATATGGTTATTGAAATATTAAATTAACTAGTAACATCTCATTTTAATTCTGCTCCAGTCACATTCAACTCAGGAGATTCAGTGCAATCAACCTTGTATTATGTTTACATATTCTGTTGTGCTGCAGCAAGTAAGAATTTAATTGTCCTATCTGGGACACATGACAATAAACTCTCTTGACTTGACTCTTGTCTGCAAATTTTAGACTTCAGCAATTCAATGGCACTGGCACATTTATCCAAGTGTCAATATTGAAATTTTCATGGATGGCTTTCCCAACGCTATCTCCTTTGGGGAGAAAATAGGCATTGTTGGAAGGACAGCAAATGCTGGTTTAAACAGAAAATAGACACTAAAACCTGGAGTAACTCAGCGGGACAGGCAGCATCTCTGGAGAGAAGGAATGGGTGACGTTTCGGTCAAGATCCTTCTTCAGACTGGTTAGGGATAAGGGCAACGAGAGATAGAAACATAGAAAAATAGGTGCAGGAGTAGGCCCTTTGGCCTTTTGAGCCATTCAATATGATCATGGCTGATCATCCAAAATCAGTACCCTGTTCCTGCTTTTTCCCCATATCCCTTGATTCCATTAGCCCCAAGAGCTAAATCTAACTCTCTCTTGGAAACAGAAAACATCTAACTCTCTCTTGAAAATTGGCCACCACTGCCTTCTGTGACAGAGAATTCCACAGATTCACAACTCTCTGGGTGAAAAAATGTTTCCTCATCTCAGTCCTAAATGGCTTACCCCTTATTCTTAAACTGTGGCCCCTGGTTCTGGACTCCCCCAACATCGGGAAATATTTTCTTGCATCTAGCTTGCCCAATCCCTTAAGAATTTTATATGTTTTTATAAGATCCCCGCTCATCCTTCTAAATTCCAGTGAATACATGTCCAGTCGATCCATTCCTTCATCATATGTCAGTCCCACCATCCCGAGAATTAACCTGGTGAACCTACGCTGCACTCCCTCAATAGCAATAATGTTCTTCCTCACATTAGGATTTCAAAATTGCACACAATACTCAAGATGCAGTCTCACCAGGGCCCTGTACAACTGCAGTAGGACCTCTTTGCTCCAAAACTCAAATCCTCTCGCAACGAAGGCCACATGCCATTCGCTTTCTTCACTGCCTGCTGTACCTGCATGCTTACTTTCAGTGACTGATGTACAAGGACACCCAGCACCTCCCCTTTTCCTAATCTGACACCATTCAGATAATAATCTGCCTTCCTGTTCTTGCCACCAAAGTGGATAACTTCACATTTATCCACATTATATTGCATCTGCCATGCATTTGCCCACTCACCCAACCTATCCAAGTCACCCTGCAGCCTCATAGCATCCACATCGCAGCTCACACTGCCATCCAGCTTTGTGTCATCCACAAACTTGGAGATGTAACATTTAAGAGTAAGATTAAACGAGAACTTACCAGTTTGAAGTTTGATCTTTATTTTATGAGGAGTTACGTTGGTGATTACGTGAAGAAGACCCGTTAAGGGGCATGCGCGTCAATCTTCAAAGCAGCGGTGTGAAATCACAAAACACCAATAACGAAGTAACATAGTAAAAACGAATAAATTTTAGAACTTCCAGCTGACCTTTATGAAAGAAGGTTGGGCGTGGTGGGCACGTAATCACCAACGTAACTCCTCATAAAATAAAGATCAAACTTCAAACTGGTAAGTTCTCGTTTAATCTTACTATTTTACTTCGGAGTCACGTGAGTGACTACGTGAAGACTTTAAAGCTTTGTGATTTCATGCCGCAGATTCAAAACCTGGCTTCTCACTGCATTGATCGTCTCGGAACGAGAAATAATCAATAATGCATTAATGACATTTGCATGAAAAAATGCAGTAATTCATTTATTTGAATAATAGAATTAACAGTATCCCCTTTAACCCAGGGGAATTTAAGCAGAACTTAATATAGTATCTGCAAACAGCCCCGTATTGGCAATAGGCCGATGGTAAAAGTATTGAAACACCAACTTATTAGATCACCCGGCGGCTGTGAGAATATGGTCGACGGGACGTCCTTCGCCCTGGTCGCCAATGTTGCTGCTAAATCGAATGGGATGTAAAAACATCATTGTTAACACCTGCAGCAACCAAGACTTGTTTTAACCATCTTGAAATAGTCTGAACTGACACTATCTTGTATGGTTTTTCGTGAATGATAAACAATCTTGTTTTCATATTTCATAAGACCTTTGTAGCCTCAATGTATTGCAACAAATATCTTAACACATAGACATGGATCCATGGAATATGCTAATAAAAAACTCTTGAATCCTGTCACACCTGACCCTACTTCATTTGAGTAGGTCATAAATGTAAAACATAACATTATCCTGAGGTACTTCCATCCTGTGTATCTGTAACTTTTGTAATGTCTGCACTCTCTGTGCTTGTTACAAGTGCCATAAGCATAACTACCTTCATGCTGAATTTGGCCAAAATCAGAATCGTACCAAGAGTCCATTGTTGAAGTAGCTTAACACCACTCTATATTCCAGATTGCCATACCTAGGTTTAGAAGGTCTGGAATTAAAATTCCTTTCATTAATCTGGAAACGAAAGAACGAGACTCAACAGGATGTCTTTCCGACCCCATCAATAAAAAACGAGGACAATGTACTTCTGGCTGAATAAATCGCACTATAACTCAACCCCTCATAATAGAGTGTTGAGAAAACCTAAGACATTTGAGACATGTGCCGTACAACATTCAATATTCTTTTGTACACAGAAAATGTTCCCATTCTTTACATAATGGGAAAGCAGCATTTACAGAGTCACAACCTCAGATTCTCAAATGTACTGCTTTTGAGTGCTCTTCCGCCAGACTGCTGTAAGCATGTCCACAGTATGCCCAGATAATCCTCTTTTTAAAACCTGCAAATTAACAGATCCATACAGGCATATAACAGATGTTACTCTCCAATTATCGGATACACCAGTAAATCCCTTCTTTTGGGAACCTTTATCAGAAACTGTGTCATTAATTCCAATATCAAAGGGAACCATGGCTGCGTAGACCAGTCCGGTACCACATACCCCAGAGGCAGCATCCTGCTTCATTTTAAGCAGACACCGGTTTATGAGACAGAATGATGGAAAATGCATATAAAAACATACCACCCTAATGTAGCGAGAAAGCATCAATCGCTACTGTCTCCCGATGTAGTTCCCATAACACATATCTCTGTAACTGGTGATTGAGGCTGGATGGAAACAAGTCGTATCTGGCTTCCCAAATCTGACTACTATATCATTAAAATCTTAAGGTTCAACATCCATTCTTTGTTATCATGGAAATTCCCGTAACCTGGTGTCTGCTACTATATTGAATCTACCTGGTAGATAAATAGCTGAAACCAAATATTTGATTAGCCAATTTGTCAAATGACACCGACTTAATTCCACCCATACGATTAATACATGCCATTGCTGTAGTATTGTTAATTTGAAGCTGAACATGCAGATTAGTTGTATTAACAACAAGCTTGGAGCTCATAAGCCTTCCAACAGCTGTAAAACGTTGATTCTCCATGTCTGCAAAAAATAATGTCTCTTCCATATTCCATCTGTCCACAGATGGATACCATTTCAGTGGCACCAATCCTAGTGCACTGACATCAGTCTGTAAGACCATGGAAGGCTGTTCAATCAGTATCTTGCTCGAACTACTGGAGACATGTTAAATCCACCACTGAAAATCAGAAGCAGCATTTGTTGTTTAACTGCATGGCCTTTCAAAATGGCCACCATGCATCTTAGTGCCTTTTCTTTTTGCCGTCTGTAGCTGCTGGTAGTGCAATGGCCCATATTGTATTGCTGGAAATAACACAAATTTTCCTAGCAAGCTGGCCACCTGTCTTAATTGAAGATTGTTGCTTTTTCAACAGCTTAATGCAACCATCAATCAGTTCTGCCCTTTACCCTGGGTAAAAATTACTACCATGTCAATTGAATCAATTGTGAAATTAAAATAATCAATTGTTGTAAGTGGCGTTAACCTTGATTTCTCTGGATGAATTAAACCCAAAACTTTCAAAAGTGGATTGAACAATTGAGAGAGATAACTCACTAATTCTCTTGTTCGTCCTAATTAGGACATCATCCAGTTAAACCATCAACATCTGTCCTTGGACTCTAATTAGCCCCAAAATTGGTTTTACCAATTTAGTGAAATTCTAGGAACTGAAGTTAACCCATTAGACAGAACTTTGAATTGCCATAATTGTTTCATTCAGATAAATTTCAAATATTTTTATCTTACAAATGAACAGACACTGAGTAATATACATCTTTCAGATTTCTAGGTGCCATATAACATCTTTTGAAATAAGTTGTTTGGCAGTCTCAAAGTCTCCATTTTGAAGTGTCTATACTTCACAAAATGTTAAAGACTTGCAGATCTAAAATACTCCTCACCTTTTTAGGTCGAGAAAATTTAAACACAATTTGGTGGTTTTGATAAACCAACCTATCAATTACTTGTTTATAGACAAGTTTTCAAATTCAGCTTGAACCTCCATCACTTCTTTTTGTGAAATTGGAGTGTTCTGCTAGGAACATGCTGGATGGCAAATCACTATTTGGATCTAATCAATTCGAAACCTTTGAATAATACTCAGAATAATGAATCTGAAGTAATTTGCTTCCAATATTTGGCTGTTTTTGCCTTAATATGTTCCCATGAGAACCAGGTCCACCTACCTCCTTTGTCACCTGAGTGACCTGTGGTCCCTGGCTCCTGGCAGGAAAACCCACGCTTTTACGCATTCCCGCTGCAGGACGCCAACTGCGCCCCTGCTTCAATGGTCGACTTGTTCCTGGTGTAGGCCCAGGATTCTGTATGAAGTCTGAAAGGATACCTCCTCTTCACAGACTTGCCGACCATCGATGTTTTGATCAACCTTGCTGTTTTTGCCTCATCATCCAACTCTTTCCCACGTTTCGTGAGGTTTATCTCCGAAGAGTAAGTTGAGTGACTGCACATTGCAGGGCTTTACAGAGTTGCTGCAACTTGGGGTTGATGGTGGGCCGAATGGCATACTTCCTGAAACAATTCATCTCGAAGTGGGCGCTACATAGCAACCCTAGTGTCTCTTGATGCATCTCCATCCCTGGCCCTCATCCATTGTTCTTGCAAAAATGCAGTTGTTCCTCAACCCAGTGGCTTCAATATTCTCTGCAGTTTTATTTCTTAGGCTCACATGCCCTTGCCCATCTGACCCCTTATATCTTGGGTCACTGCTAGTACTTTCAGCAATACGTAGTTCCTTGGGGTCTCGTGCTTTTTTGGCATTTTCATCCATCGTAAGCTACTGGAGCTGATGGAAGACAAAATAGTTGATTGTAGGGGCCACTTCTTCTCCCAGTGGCTCTCCTGACTCTGACGGGGCAGCGAATCGTACTGCCAGGAGTAGAACGTCTGGCAGCTGCCGTCTTCGCTTGTATCGGAGAACTCTGCTGACCCTGTGCACGCGCCTCATCAATGAGGGTGCTATCAAGCAGCCCTTTACTAGGTGCTGCTGACCTGGCTTCTGCAGCCTGGCTCTGACATCACTCCTCCTGGAGTATGTCTTGTTGGAGCAACCTGTGTACAGGTTCTTCATTTGGAATATCCACTCAGAAAGTGGTATCCAGCCTGGGAGATGAATCCCAAACTGACTCTTGCTCCATGGACCTGACTTGCATGTTGGCTAGCGCCCAACTGACGCTGGCTCCGTTCTTTTTCTAAATACACAAGTCCACAGTCGCCCCGCTCCCAGCCGGCGACTGTTACAAGGCAGCCCTTCACCATCCGCATTCCCGTGGCTCTCTATCGGCTTTGCGGCTCACCTCTGCCCTTGCCCGTTTTGTTCATGGTGCCTGTGAAAAAATCGCAACAGACCACCACAGCAAACGGACCTAAAAAACTCCAAAAAGTGTTTTACTTACCTTGGAGTTGTAAAAACTACATTCCACTAGAGGAGCGCTCCTCACGTCCGTGAGCGCCAATGCGTCTGACGTAATGACGCGTATGCGCCCTGACGGGTCTTCTTCACGTAGTCACTCACGTGACTCCGAAGTAAAATTCCCTCGACTAAATCATTAATATATATTGTAAATAACTGGGGTCCCAGTACTGAGCCTTGCGGCACCCCACTAGTCACTGACTGCAATTCTGAAAAGGATCCGTTAATTCCTACTCTTTGTTTCCTGTCTGCCAACCAGTTCTCTATCCATGTCAATACCCTACCCCCAATACCATGTGCTCTAATTTTTCACACTAATCTCTTGCGTGGACCTTGTCAAAGGCTTTTTGAAAGTCCAGATACATCACACCCCCTGGCTCTCCCTTATCCATTCTACTTGTTACATCCTCAAAACATTCCAGAAGATTAGTCAAGCATGATTTCCCCTTCATAAATCCATGCTGATTTGACCGATCTTGTCACTGCTTTCCAAATGCGCTGCTATTACATCTTTAACAATCAACTCAAGCATCTTCCCCACTACCGATGTAAGGCTAACTGGTCTATAATTCCCTGTTTTCTCTCTCCTTCCTTTCTTAAAAAGTGGAGTTACATTGGCTACCCTCCAGTCCACAGGAACTGATCTAGAGTCGAGAGAACATTGGAAAATGATCACCAATGCATCCACGATTTCTAAGGCCACCTCCTTGAGTACTCTGGGATGCAGACTGTCAGGCCCTGGGGACTTATCTGCCTTCAGTCCCAACAGATTACCTAACCATTTTCTGACTAATGTGGATTCCCTTCAGTTCCTCCCTCCCACTAGATCCTCTGTCCCCTGGTATTTCTGGGAGATTGTATCTTCCTTAGTGAAGACAGAACCAAAGTACTCGTTTAACTGTTCTGCCATTTCCTTGTTTCCCATTATAAATTCACCCGTCTCTGACTGTGAGGGACCTACATTTGTCCACGAATCTTTTCCATTTTACATATCTAGAGAAGCTTTTAGAGTCAGTTTTTATATTCCCCACAAGCTTTCTTTCATGCTTTTTTTCCCCCCTCTTAATTAACCCCTTTGAACTCCTCTGTTGAGTTCTAAATATCTCCCATTTCTCTGCTGTTTTCTCTGGCCAATTTATATGCCTCTTCCTTGGATTTAACACGATCCTTGATTTCCCTCGTTAGCCACAGTTGAGCTGCCTTCCCCGTTTTATTTTTTCGCCGGACAGGGATGACCAATTTTTGGAGTTCATCCATGCAGTCTTTAAATTTTTGCCATTGCATCTCCACCGTCAACCCTTTAAGTATAATTTGCCAGTCTATCCTAGCCAATTCCCATCTCATACCTTCAAAGTCTCCTTTCTATAAGTTCAGGACCCTAGTCTGAATTAACTGTGTCACTCTCCATCCTAATGCAGAATTCCACCATATTATGGTCACTGTTGCCCAAGGGGCCTTGCACAACAAGATCGCTAACTAATCCTTCCTCATTACACAATACCCACGTCTAGGATGGCCTGCCCTCTAATCGGTTCCTCTACATATTGGTTTAAAAAACCATTCCCGTATACATTCCAGGAAATCCTCCTCTTCAGAGCTGTTACCAATTTGGTTGGCCCAATCTATATGTAGATTAAAGTCACCTATAATAACTGCTGTGACTTCCGGTGGCGTCATGTTGGACTAACAGACGTGCACCTAGCTCCACTCCCGAAAAACTTCACGATTTATCGTGTAAAACGGGTCCAGAAATCGGGATTGTTTTTAAAAACCTTACCGGAGCTTCTGGTTACCGCGCTGATGATGTCATCGTTAAACGCGATGTTTTAAACGGTGGTTTGAAGCCCTTTAAATGAGTAAATTGCCTCCAGCTGTGAGCCCTCAGAGAGCTGTGAATAAGCTGCTGAAAAAGTCTGAAGCAGAAGTTACCTCTGAAGTCTCTGAAGTGGCTGCAGAAATGGATACAAGATCTAAGAAAGACTTTGATGACTTGAAGAAATCAATGAAAAATTTGAAAGATGAGATTTCGGATAATAGGGTGGAAGATAAGAAGGAAATGAAGGAAAATACGGTAAAAATGATGGAAGGAATGGAGAAGATGATGAAGGATTTAAATGCTGGTAACCAGAAGAATATGATGGATTTACTGGACATTATGAATAAACGAATTGATGAGGTGAAAGATGGACTATCAGAGAAAATGGATAAGATGGATGTAATTACTACGGATAAGTTCACAGCTGTACTTGAAACAGTAGCTGCAAGTATGCACACAATTACGGAATTGGAGAAAAACACGGCTCGACTGGTTGAAGACATGGCGAAATTGAGGCAAGAACATGAGCAAATGAGGCGAGAAAACGAACAAGCGTCACTACAAATGGGGACTCAATTAGAGAAAGTCTCAGTCAAATGCCTGGACCTGGAAGCTCACTCTAGACGCCAGAATTTGAGAATTCTTGGTGTTTCAGAGGGGGCAGAAGGGGAACAGGTACGTGAATTTGCCATGGGCTTGTTGAAACAACTGTTGAATCTTTCTAAGGAACCGAAAATCGAAGTGGCTCATCGTGTCCCAAGATTTGGAAAAAGATCTGGTGCGGGAAAAGCTTATCCACGACATATTATAGTGAAATTTCGAGATACTGCAGAACTGGAATATGTTATGAGCAAAATCAAATATGGTGTACAATTGCGGCTGGACAAGGACACTATTAAGATATTCAGGGACTACCCGTATGAAATTGTGCAAAAAAGAAACAAATTTGATAAGGTTAAAGATCTTTTAAGAGGGAGAGAAGGGGTCAGATTTGGATTTTTTTATCCCGCGAAAATGCGTATTTCCTTTAATGGTCTTGAAAAGTCATTTGTTAAGCCTGAAGACGCATTCAAATATGCCCAAACGATCGTTGAAAAACAGAAATGAAAGGGAGTTTTGGCAGATCCGAACCATGTTTTGTCTGGGGATAGTTACACTGTTATCTCTGGAATGTTGAATCAAGGACATTTTCTGTTCAAAACGTGTAAACAACTTAACAGTTGGAATATAAATCAGAAAATAATTGCTTATTATTGTAAGAACTTATCCTATTAACAACTTAAAAAGTTATGCAGGTTAGATTAGAATACTAACAAAAAAAAAAAATAATGAACTAACATACTAATATGAATTTTTAATAAATCGTAACCTTGTCTATAAGCGGGAGGAGGGGATGAGAAACGAGCTCCTGGCTTATGTCCAGGAGCACGTCTCGTTAACCCCTTCAACCAACAGTTGATTCTTATTGAAATCAAAAATATTGGTTTAATAATTAAACTCCGATATATATATATGTTATAAGGAAATATCAGGGTAAAATTGTATTATATATCTGAATGTGAGGCCTCGTTTTAATATTTTAATATGTTATGATTAACTAAGAGAGCGGAGCTATTTGAGTAACAACGCAATGGAAGTCAAAACAAGGTTTTTTCCCACCTACAGGTGGGACACTCGCTACAGTGCCGACTATATCAGACACTGTAGCCTCACCTTTTTAGTTTTTTTTTAACCACATAAAATCACTTGTTTGTGTTTTGTGTTTAGTGATAAGAGTAAAATGGACATACCAGCAAAAGTTAATAATTCAAAAACTCCCCCAATACCTAAAGACCTGGGACATGGACGCACCACAAGATTCAAAGGTACTATAATTATTCAAAATGCATGACACCACACAAAAGAACCTAGGAGGAATCTCATTTTGTAGTTGGAATATAAGAGGTATTAACGAACCTATCAAAAGGGGTAAGATATTAGCTCAGCTAAAAATGTACAATTCTGACATTACCTTCCTACAAGAAACACACCTAAAACCTCAGGATCAAGTTAGGCTGAGGGCGAAATGGATAGGTCAAACATACCACTCTTCATTTACTTCAAAATCTAGAGGCACGTCAATTATCATAAGAAAAGGTATACCATTTAAAGCAAAGAATATTATAACAGATATAGAAGGGAGATACCTAATAGTTAATGGAGAAATCCATGACACTCCACTTACTTTGGTAAATATATATGCCCCTAACTTTGATAACCCCCACTTTTTCAATAAAATCTTCAATATAATTGCAGAGTCAAACTATCAAAATGTTATAATAGGCGGAGACTTTAACTGTGTTTTAGATCCGTACTTAGATAAATCAAGTCAAAAACAGAGAGGGAATATGAAATCGAAAACTGGGGAACTCCTCAATACCTATATAAATAACACTAATATAGCAGATGTTTGGAGAATTGTGAATCCAACTGGCAGGGAATATTCGTTTTACTCAATGGTACATAAGACATACTCACGTATAGACTACTTTCTGCTGGATACAAAATTAATCCCCCAAACATCTAATGCAATATACCATACAAATTCAATTTCAGACCATTCTCCACTAACTTTCTTTTTAAAACTGGAAGGATTGTCTAAGAATAAATCATTCTGGAGATTTAACTCTCAAATTTTAAAAGATCCACAAGCGAGTATATATTTAAAAGAACAAATGGAGGTCTTTTTTCAAACAAATGATACTTCAGATATATCGCCTACTTTACTTTGGGAATCTTTTAAAGCATACATTAGGGGTATTATAATTTCATATCAAGCTTTTCAAAATAAAAAGAATAAGAATGAACAAAGACAGTTAGAAGAACTTATTAGACAAATGGATATAGATAATGCTAAAGATCCATCAATAGATAAACATAATAAAATAATAATTTTAAAATTTAAATTAAATAAATTATTATCTGCCAAACTTATAAGACTTTTTCAAATTACAAAACAAGAGCACTTTGAATTTGGGGATAAACCGCATAAACTTTTGGCTCGCCAGCTAAAAAAACGAGAAAAGGAACATACTATACCAAAGATCAAATCAGATAAAGGGGAATTATTAACAACACCGAAGGATATTAATAAAAGATTTGCGCAATTTTACGAGAATTTGTATACATCTAAAACGATAACTGATTCCAATAATATCACAAAGTTCTTGGATACCTGTAATCTTCCAAAGTTAGAGCCGAAGGAACAAGAGGAACTGGGTGCACAAATCTCAATTAAGGAATTAGAAGATACAATAAACTCATTAAAGAATGGAAAAACACCAGGCCCTGATGGATTTACTAATGAATTTTATAAAAGCTTTTATGATAAAATAATACCAAGATTACAAAAAATGTACCAATACGCTTTTAAAAAACGAATACTTCCCAAACGTATCATCTATTTGTGATAAATGTCAATCCCAAGAAGCAACTATAGCGCACTCATTTGTCTTCTGTACAAAAATTCAAAAATTTTGGAATGAAATTTTTGAAATCTTTACAAAGTTATTTAAAACAAGACTGATACCCAAAGCAGAATGGATTATCTTCGGAATAACGGAAGATGATCCAGAACTAAATGTGTTTCAAAAGAAATTAATGGATTATGGGTTAATAACTGGAAAAAAGCTAATTCTAAAATTTTGGAAGAAGGCTCCAATACCAACTATAAATATGTGGATTTCAAATATGTTTGAAACACTACACCTTGAAGAGATAAGACTCCTCCTAGCAGGTAAACCAGATCACTTCCACCTGACGTGGTCTGCATTTATAGAATTATTACAAACATAGGGTGCAAAAGTACTTTAAAAAAATAAAAAATTGAGGTCGGGTAAGGGGGGATGATAGTTGAAGAGTTGGTATGTCCTATTTACGTGATGCTCAAAAAAAAAACATTTGTTTTTCTTTTTTTTCTCTCTCTCTTTTCTTTTCTTAGGGCCTATTTCTTAACTCTTTTTTTTTTGTTTTTAATTTCGCTTTCATAGGGTCCTCGTCCTTTTTTTTTTTGTTGTTACATTTTCTACACTTTTCTACACTTGCACTTTTTCCTTCACTTTCTTCTCTCTTTCAATCTTTTCTTTCTTTAGCGTAAAAAAAAAAAATAAAGGGAGTACATTAATTGTAAGAAGATATAAATGACGAGTATTAATGTATGTGGCTGTGATGTAATGTACTTCTAATAAATAAAAATTAAAAAAAAAAAAAAAAAAAAAAAAAAAAAAAAAAAAAAAAAAAAAAAAAAAACGAATACTACCTGATACATTAGCGGAATCAACGATTACATTAATACCTAAGAAAAATAAAGATTTAGAAGAACCTGGCTCATATAGAGCTATAGCATTGTTAAACACAGATCAAAAAATATTAGCGAAAACATTAGCTAGAAGATTAAGTAAATACATTAGTAAATTAATAAACCCAGATCAGACAGGGTTTATCCCTAAGAGATACTCTTCTAATAATATGAGACGTCTACTCAACATAATGCACTCACACAAATCTGAAGATCAAGAATTATCAATTATTTCGCTGGATGCTGAAAAAGCATTTGATCAAGTAGAATGGAATTATATGGATAAAGTATTACAAAAATTTCAACTGGGAGAGAATTTTATTTTATGGATTAAGTTACTATATAACAAACCTACAGCTAGAATACTTACTAATAACATATTATCCTCGAAATTTCAACTATCAAGGGGAAATAGACAAGGATGCTCATTATCACCACAGCTGTTTGCTCTCATTATTGAACCGCTAGCAGAAAAAATTAGAATACACCCTGATATTCATGGATATAATACTAAAGACTCATATAATAAAATATCTTTATACGCGGATGATATATTATTGTATATTACAAAACCTCAAATCACTATACCAAATATATTAAATTTAATTGAAGACTTCGGATCTTTTTCTGGATATAGAATAAATTGGAATAAAAGTGAAATTATGTCAATAAAACCGAAAGATTCAACACATCTTTTAAAATTCCCTTTTAAAATAGCTACAGAAAAATTTAAATATTTGGGAATCGAAATTACCAGAACATATCAAGGTATGTTCAGGGCAAATTTTGACCCCCTACTTAATAAACTAAATACATTAATTAAATTCTGGAAAACGCTCCCGATGTCTTTAATAGGCCGAATAAACGCAATAAAAATGATCTTTTTACCACAAATTTTATACCTATTTCAATCAATTCCTATATACTTACCTAAGAAGTTTTTTAAAAAACTCGACTCAGATATCACTAATTTTATATGGGACTATAAATCACATAGAATACAAAAAACCCATTTGAATAAACCTAAAGTATTGGGGGGTCTAGCACTACCTAATTTTATGTATTATTATTGGTCAGTAAATATTAAAAACATGATTCAACTGATGGATAACTCCGCCCAGCAAGTAGACTGGATTGTAATGGAGAAAGAGGATTGCTCCTCTAGAAACATTGGAGCGATCCTCCTCTCTCCAATGAAACTGAATAACATAAATTATAATAAGAACCCAATTATTCATAGTACAATCCGTATTTGGAAACAAATAAAACAAAATTTAAAATTAAGAAACTTATCACTTTTATTACCTATAGTCAATAACCCTTCGTTTAGTCCTTCTATTATAGATAAAGCTTATACACAATGGGATAGACTAGGAATTAAAACGCTTGGTGACTTGTATGAAACTGGAAAATTACTTTCATTTCAACAATTACAAATAAAATATAAACTCGGAAATAATCAATATTTTAAATATTTTCAAATATGCGACTATTTGAAAAAATATACAAAAGATCATTATAATAATCCAGTAGATGTATTGGACGAGGCAATGCAGATAAAAGCGGAATCAGCAAACTTAATATCATATTTGTATAATATTATTTTAAATGTACAAATACCACCTACGGAGGGTATCAGAAGAGACTGGGAACAAGAGTTAGCTATTAAAATTTCAAAGGAAAGTTGGAATGAATACTTATTAAACGTGCATAAATGCTCGATTAATGTAAGACACACTTTAATACAATTTAAAATTTTACATAGATTATATTATTCGAAAACTAAAATTCATAAAATTTTCCCAAACGTATCATCTATTTGTGATAAATGTCAATCCCAAGAAGCAACTATAGTGCACTCATTTGTCTTCTGTACAAAAATTCAAAAATTTTGGAATGAAATTTTTGAAATCTTTACAAAGTTATTTAAAACAAGACTGATACCCAAAGCAGAATGGATTATCTTCGGAATAACGGAAGATGATCCAGAACTAAATGTGTTTCAAAAGAAATTAATGGACTATGGGTTAATAACTGGAAAAAAGCTAATTCTAAAATTTTGGAAGAAGGCTCCAATACCAACTATAAATATGTGGATTTCAAATATGTTTGAAACATTACACCTAGAAGAGATAAGACTCCTCCTAGCAGGTAAACCAGATCACTTCCACCTGACGTGGTCTGCATTTATAGAATTATTACAAACATAGGGTGCAAAAGTACTTTAAAAAAATAAAAAATTGCGGTCAGGTAAGGGGGGATGATAGTTGAAGAGTTGGTATGTCCTATTTACGTGATGCTCAAAAAAAAACATTTGTTTCTCTTTTTTGCTCTTTCTCTTTTCTTTTCTTAGGGCCTATTTCTTAACTCTTTTTCTTTTTGTTTTTAATTTCGCTCTTATAGGGTCTTCGTCCTTTTTTGTTGTTACATTTTCTACACTTTTCTACACTTGCACTTTTTCCTTCACTTTCTTCTTTCTTTCAATCTTTTCTTTTTCTAGTGTAAAAAAATAAATAAAGGGAGTACATTAATTGTAAGAAGATATAAATGACGAGTATTAATGTATGTGGTTGTAATGTAATGTACTTCTAATAAATAAAAATTAAAAAAAAAATAATAATAACTGCTGTACCTTTGCTACACGCATCCCTAATTTCCTGCTTGATGCTATCCCCAACCTCCCTACTGCTGTTTGGTGGTCTGTATACAACTCCAACAAGCGTTTTCTGCCCTTGGCTATTTTGCAGTTCTACCCATACCGATTCTACAGCATCCAAGCTAATGTCTCTCTCACAAGATTAATCCCCGGGATGCGAGACTATCATATGAGGAAAGATTGGAAAGACTGGTCGTGTATTCACTGGAGTTTAGAAGGATGAGAGGTTATCTTATAGAAACACATAAATTATAAAAGGACTGGACAAGCTAGATGCAGGAAAAATGTTCTCAATGTTGGGCGAGTCCAGAACCAGGGGCCGCGGTCTAAGATTAAAGGGGAGGCCATTTAAAACTGAGATGAGAAAAAGCTTTTTCACCCAGAGAGTTGTGAATTTGTGGAATTCTCTGCCACAGAAGGCAGTGGAGGCCAATTCTCCGGATGAATTTAAAAGAGAGTTAGATAGAGCTCTAGGGGCTAGTGGAATCAAGGGATACGGGGAGAATGCAGGCACGGGTTACTGATTGTGGATGATCAGCCATGATCACAATGAATCGAAGGGCTGGCTCGAAGGGCCAAATGGCCTCCTCCTGCACTTATTTTCTATGTTTCTAGGGATTGATTCTAGAGGTAGAACAATGCTTTGTGTAGGACTCTAGATGGAGTTAGTATTTTTGTCAAGTTTCTATATAATTAGGTTCCGTCTAGTTATTGGAGACACAACCTGCAGATGTCTTGGTTTGGTTTAGGGATACTGCGTGGAAAAGGTGTTTTAAAACATGTTGGATAAGGACAAGATGAGCTGTGAAATGTAGTGAGAGGGGTGATGGGATGAGAAAGTAAGATGAGCATACTGAGGGGAAAGCCCCTCTTTCCCTTCACCCCCCACCCTGGTGTGCACAATCCCCACCACCTCACTCCACCTGGTGCTTTCCCCTCCACTGTACGCTCATCTCCATGTGTAGGTTTGTAGGTTAATTGTCCTAAATGTAGGATAGTGCTAGTGCACAAGGATCAAAGGTCGGCACAGAGATCAAAGGTCGGCTCAGGGTTCAAAGGTCGGTGCGCTGAAGGGCCGGTTTCCACACTCTATATCAAAACCTAATTTAAACGAAACAAACTTCTTTAGTTTCATCATTAGTGGCTCTGTCAACTTGCAGTTTGTGATTGAGGGTGTAATGAAGGATTGGAGAGATTTTAAATCATTAAAATGCTTTATTCAGAAAATACCAAATTCTTAAATTAATCTGAGGCAAGGCTCTGATTTCAAACTCTCTTTTGTGTTAAGTAGAGATAAATATTCGGCAAAGTTTAATGATGGTTTTACCTAATTTTCCAGTTAAGGTCCTTAATTTTTCAAAGTTCTTGTAATTTTGTGTTGTTGGAATCTTGATCAAAAGCAGTGCTTCAGAAATCTAGTTGGTTAGGCAGCATCTGTGGAGTAAATGGACAGGTGATGTAGCGATGTTACAAAACCTACCTTCTGCGGTGCTGCAGTTCTGCCACTGGCCGTGTGCGCGACTCTGGTGCCTTTGAAGGGGGGGGGGGTGATTAAAATGCAGTTTTGTACTGCTTGTCAGAGGCAGATTTCCTCGGGTTGCTAGCTGATGAAGAAAAATCGATCGGACCTCCGTTCCCGGTTTATTTTTTTTTTTAATTTGCTGGACAATTTAATAATTGGATTAAAATAAAAAACGACTTCTAACGCCCTCAACGCCTACAACGTGATGGATCACAAGAACGGGACAAAACAAAGGGTAAGACGTATATTTTACATGTAATCTTGCTTCTTGGGATGGCTTTAATCTAATTTTATGTTGTGAAAATGTTATTTGGGCCCCATACGAACCGGCAGTGTCTTTCCTGCCGATATGGGGTTCAAATTCACCGCAAATGCAACATTTCAATTGATCACGTTCCAGAATCACCCACTCGCAAGATGATTAAAATGCTCTTTTGTTTTGGACAATTATGTCATCAGCCGTCTAAATTGTCCATATTTTGTGTTATTCTCTTTCCATGATCATTATTTTTAAACTAAATATTCACAACAGTTTGAGTCACATGTATTGTGCAAAAAACAATAATTTTGATTATATTTTGAGTGGACGTTTCTGTATCAATTTATGGGAATTAACATTAAATTCCTTCCATTTGGCCTATACGTTTCCTGACAGTGAGATTTAAAAATCATGTTATATTGTGAATTCTTGTGTGAATGTTATTTGGACACTTAGGCTATTTAAAAATGTTAACCTTTTCTTAAGAAATGGATAGATGTTTAGATCTAGTAATTGAAATTAGATGAATGATTAAA
The DNA here is from genome assembly GCA_038087875.1 of Malacoraja senta. Lineage (NCBI taxonomy): Eukaryota > Metazoa > Chordata > Chondrichthyes > Rajiformes > Rajidae > Malacoraja > Malacoraja senta. The sequence goes on along the minus strand of JAXLNO010001645.1, from coordinate 20,929 downwards.
TTGATTAAATTGATTTGATGAAACTGATGAATATGAATTTCTTGTTGGGTATTTACTATTTGTTTTAACGTTTAACTTTATCTATAATAACTGAAAATTTCATTCAGTTCTCTTAATTTATAAGAAAGTTATGGGCTTTTGACTGTCCTCGATCACAGCTTTTGAGTTAAGTCAATGGAAAAGCAATTGGGAACAAGATGCTAATTTCCGCGTATGAAAATGGCCATAACTTTTTAAATACTGAAGATATGAAAGTGAATTACGTATCAAATTAAACTTCTTTTTATGCTTTATCTGATGGGATAAATTGCAGACTTGATTTTTTTAATCTCAAAATTTTGTAACATTGCTAGGTGATGTTATCTGGTTGGAAGCCTTCAGACTGGAGCATGGAGAGAGAGCTTGGAGGTGACAATAGGTGCAGGAGCAGGCCATTCGGCCCTTCGAGCCAGCACCGCCATTCAATGTGATCATGGCTGATCATCCCCACTCAGTACCCCGTTCCTGCCTTCTCCCCATATTCCTGGGGAGAACCTGCCTTCACCGCCCTCTGAGGCAGGTGATGGTGGCAAAGCCTGGCAAGTGATGGTTGGATACAGGTGAGGGGTTATTTGGCAGATGGGTGGAGGAAGTGACAAAGGCTAGTGGTAAAAAGGAGATGAAATGTCAGTTAAGGGGAGGGGTGTGAGATGTAATGGCAGAGGGAAGTGTATGGGTGGAATTGGAAACATTGATCTGTGATAGATGATGAACGTACTGATGAGGGGAAATTCTTCTCTCCCCAGGGACGGATTTAGATGAAGAGAGGCCCTAAGCTGTTCCACTTGTGAGGGCCCCCCCCCCCACAATCCCCCACCCCCACGACTAGAGGAAGATTGTCCACCAGATTGACACCGATTTGCAGCCGAGCGTGGCCAATGAGATAAGGGGCTGGAAAGCTGCGCTTTATTTATTTATTTCTTTATTTATTGCCACTGCTAGTGTCGAGTTATTGGATTAAAACACTATTATTCTGAGGGCAAGGAAAATTACTGAAGGGTTGTTTAGGGACTACAGTGCGTTGTGACAGCATATGTAAGAAAGACCTATGACAGTGTCAAAAATATTATACACCTTGCAGGGCTCTCACTTAATTTTTTTTCTCTGTTGTCAGCTGGGCAACCTTGGCAGCTTTTTAAGTTGCCAAATGACAGTTTAGGTGGTCATTTAAGACGGCTTGCATGACGCGTGCGATAATGTGCTCGGACGAAGTGCGCAGTTACCAGTCGGAATTGTGGTCAATGAAGTACTCAGATATTATTTCTGCTTCAAATAAAGCCACAAACTAAACATATTCATCAATCAAGACATGATATATACCACAATGACACGCAGCAAAATTATAATACAGTTTCTCAACTCTTTTTACACGTTGCAATGAATGCAATTTCTATTATTTCTTTCCACTTCCTAACAAAAATGTGGTTGGATTATTCAGCATATGATCAACCTCAGTGAGACCAAGCGCAGGCTTGGCGATCGCTTCGCACAACACCTCCAGTCAGTTCGCAATAACTCCCGGTGGCTCAACACTTCAACTCCCCTTCCCATTCCGAATCCGACCTTTCTGTCCTGGGCCTCCTCCATGGCCAGAGTGAGGCCCACCGCATATTGAAGGAGCAGCACCTCATATTTGCTTGGGTAGTTTACACCCCAGCGGTATGAACATTGGCTTCTCTAATTGCAGGTAGCCCTTGCTTTCTCCCTCCTTCCCCTCCCATTCCCAGCTCTCCCACAGTCTACTGTCTCCGCCTCTTCCTTTCTTTTTCATGTCACCCCCCCCCGACATCGATCTGAAGAAGGGTCTCGACCTGAAACGTCGACTATTCCTTCGCTCCACAGATGCTGCCTTACCCGCTGATTTTCTCCAGCTTTTTTGTCTACCAATGGGATCCCACCACTGGCCACATCTTCCCATCTCCTCCCCTGTTGGCTTTCTGCAGAGACCGCTGCCTCCGTCACTCCCTGGTCAATTCGTCCCTTCCTACCCAAACCACCCCCTCTCCTGGCACTTTCCCTTGCAACTGCAGGAAATGCCACTCTTGTTGTTTTAATTAAGTTCAAGACTATGGGGCAGTACATTGGCCATAAAGTTGCTGCCTAAAAGTGCCAGAGACCCGGAATTGATCCTGAATATGGGTGCTGTCTGTATAGAGTTTGCTCCTTTTCCCTTTGATCGCATGGGTTTTCTCCGGGTGCTCTTGTTTCCTTCCACATTCCAAAGGTGTGCAGGAACCTATTTCAGACCCAACCCAAAATGTAATATTTTCCTTTTGTCCAGAGATTCTGTCTGACCTGTTGAGTTTTTTGTGTCTATCTTCAGTTTAAACCAGCATCTGCACTTCCTTCCTACACAAATGATACTATACGATAGAACTTTATTAATCCCAGGAGGGAAATTGTGTGTGTGTGTGTGTGGGTAATATATTATACGCACACACACACATATATATATTTATATAGTTATATATTCACATATAAATATACACCGTTTTGTTTTCTCGTTTATAACATTGTTTACAGAGTACTATGTATACATATTCTGTTGTGCTGCTGCAAGTAAGGATTTCATTGTTCTAACTGGGACGTGAGAGAATAAAACACTCTTGACTCTTGACTTACTCCGCTAATGTGTGGGATAGAACTAGTGTACGGGTGATCAGTGGTCGGCGTGGACTCGGTGGGCTGAAGGGCCTGTTTCCACGCTGTATCTTTAAATTAAACTAAAGACACTAAAACCAGAGGGAGTCTAAAGAAGGGTCTCTACCCGAAACGTCACCCAATTTCTTCTATCCTGAGTTGCTGGCTGCTCCATGGAGTTCCACCGCACAATTAAAGCATGAAATAGTCTTCACCCTACCATAGTTACCCAACCAGATGCAACTAAATTTAAGGTACCTCTTTTTTCCACAAGAACCCTTTTTTGCTTAAGTCCAAGTCAAGAGTCAAGAGAGTTTTATTGTCATGTGTCCCAGATGGAACAATGAAATTCTTGCTTGCTGCAGCACAACAGAATATGTGAACATAATACAGAACAGGAGATAAAAGTCCAGTGTGTTTATATACCATAGACCATATATATACACAATAAATAAACAGATAAAATGCAATAGGCTGTTATTGTTCAGCCCTCTACCACCTCCAGTTTAAATTCCATTTAGAATATTTATGGAGGACCATGAAACCAGAAGCAAGAGTTACTCCAGGGAGTTACTGCTGATCCAGGGTCAGGGAGTGATTCTGCGTTGCTTTTCAGCGCTGGCGGCGAGGCAGCGACCGGACAGCAATGGCGGCCAAATTTCCCACAATTCAAAGCGAGGAAGAAAGTACCCAGCGCCGACCAGTTGCCGTGGCAGTGCGCATGCGCAGTGCGGCCGATGATGTGTGGGCCTTGGTTGTGCGCATGTGCAGGGGGAGGACGTGCAGGCCGCAACAATGCGCATGAGCAAGGCGGCCTGCCGTGCCGGCGGATGAGGAGCGAGCGGAGAGCGGAGACCGGTGGCCTGGACACGGCAAGCGGGGGGAGACAGAGAGAGAGAGAGAGGGGGGCCCTCCCAGAGCTGAACGGCAGGTGTCCTGCCTTGGCCGGAGGCCCCCTAGATTTCGAGGCCCTGGGCTTCAGCCTATGAAGTCTAGTGGTAAATCGGCTCTGCGAGACCCCCTAGATCTCGAGGCCCTAAGCTTAAGCTTGTCCAGCTTATACGTAAATCCGGCCCTGTCTCTCCCTCACCTCCACCCTGATGTTCACACTTCCCCACCACACGTCACTCTGCTCCTTCCCCTCCTCCATACGCTCATCTCCAAAACATGTCCCATATGTGGTATTATGGAATAATAGTGTAAGGAATGCCTTTATTCTGCTGCCAGTGGTCAGGCTGCAGTGACGGCATCCGGCCTGAAGGTGGGGCTGGGGGCGTAACCGGAGAGAGGCCTAGGAGCAGGGCCTGGGGATGCAGCACGAGGCTGCTGCTGTAGAGAGTTGCTAAATAAAGACAGACTCCGATTACGTTGTTGTACGAGCCTCATTATAAGAATAATTCGATATGGTGTCAGAAGTGGGATACTTGTAAGCGAAAAAACAAAGAAGAAGAAGAGGAAAGTGTATCGTTTTGGCGGAGAAATGTGAGATGAGCTGGCAGATATGGCGCAACCTACACCAACTGCTACGTTCACAATACAACCTCCAGAGCCATTCGATTTTACCAAGCCTCAAGAATGGGAGCGTTGGATCAGGAGATTCGACCGCTTTCGACTTGCAAGCAACTTAAACGCAACGTCGGAAGAAAACCAGGTGAACACGTTAGTGTATTGCATGGGCGATGAAGCCGAAGATGTGCTAAAGGGGCTAACGCTAACTGCAGATGAGAGGAAGATGTACACGGATGTCAAGGCGGGCTTTGATGCATTTTTTGTGCCTAAAATGAATGTAATCTACGAAAGAGCCAAGTTCAATCAGCGTGTGCAACTGCCAGGAGAAACGGTGGAATCCTTCATCACTGCTCTATACGGATTAGCTGAACACTGCAACTATGGACAGTTACAGAACGAGCTGATCCGCGACAGGTTAGTGGTCGGGCTGAGAAACGTCTTTGTCAGAAAAGCTACAGCTAGACAGAGACCTAACCCTTGGAACTGCTATAACAAAGACAAGGCAGTCTGAAGAAGTTAGACGACAGCGGTCTGACTTAAGAGGAGAAAATAAGGTGTGCTAGCAAGTGCTCTAATGTTGATGCTGTGCATGCTAAAAGCTACAGAAAACCCAAATTTCCCTCAAAGCCTCAGCCACAAGCACAAACACCAGGCAAAAATAAACTTAATACACGGCAACAGCCAGGTTCAAAGGCCTGTTATAGATGTGGAAAAATGCCCTCGCATGGAAAATGGGAATGCCCTGCTAAAGATGCTGTGTGTCACAACTGTGGCAAAAAGGGACATTATGGCAAAGTGTGCAGAAACAGTGCAAAATCTCTGAATGCTGTCACTACAGAGGAAGAAGAGAGCTTTTTCCTGGGAGCCGTGGATGCTGGAAAAGGCCCGTGGACGGTACAGCTATGTGAGACAAAAAAAAGTGCTTTAAAATAGACACTGGTGCTGATGTCACCGCCATGCCAGCCGAGGTGTACCATGACATTACAGGGGGGCATGATGTGAAGTGCCTGGCAGTGCCGACATGCCCGTTGTTTGGGCCAGGGGGCAATGCACTCTCTGTCCTAGGTGTAGCCAGAGAAACACTGCGCAGAGGCAAAAAGACAGCCATAGAGAACATTTATGTAGTAAAAGACCTGCACACTGCACTGTTGGGAAGGCCTGCCATAGAACAGCTTCAGCTTGTGTGCAGGGTTGACAGCATCACCATGGAATCAGTGAAACAACAATATCCGAAGCTGTGTAGCGGCTTGGGTCTTGTTCTGAGGCCATACTCAATTAAATTAAAGCCAGAGGCTGTGCCCTTCTCTCTCCGCACACCACGCAGAATCCCTCTGCCGCTTATGGGAAAAGTGAAGGAGGAGATAGACCGTATGGAGAAGATGGGCGTAATCACCAAGATTGAGGAGCCGACTGATTGGTGTGCCGGGATGGTGGTGGTGCCGAAAAAAGCAGGTGATGTTCGCATTTGTGTGGATTTCACAATGATGAATGAATCAGTATGCAGAGAAAAGTTTATCCTGCCTTCTGTCGAGCACACTCTGGGCATGCTAGCTGGCGCAACAGTCTTCAGAAAATTAGATGCCAACATGGGCTTTTGGCAAGTACCATTGACAAAAGAGTCTGCCAAATACACCACCTTCATCACGCCTTTTGGGCGCTACTATTTTAACCGTCTACCCTTTGGTATAGCATCAGCCCCCGAGCACTTTCAAAGGATGATGGTGACAGAAGTGACCGGTGGCCTGGAGGGGGTACTGTGTAACATAGATGACATCCTGGTCTGGGGACAGACGCAGGAGGAGCATGATGTGCGGCTACATGCGGTGCTAGAGAAGGCACAAAAGGCCGGCATTACGCTCAACATGGACAAATGTGAGCTCACACGCCACACAGTCAGATTCCTGGGTCATGTGATTTCAGCAGATGGAGTGAAGCCAGATCCAGAGAAGACGAGAGCAGTACAAGAGATGGATGCACCCAAAAATGTCAGCGAACTCAGGAGTTTTCTGGGCATGGTCAATCAGCTGGGCCGCTTCTTGGCTAACCTGGCTGAAAAAGACAAAGTGCTACGAGACCTGCTGTCCAAGAAGAACCACTGGTACTGGGGGACAGAGCAGCAGGCCGCCTTTGATCAGTTAAAAACAGAGCTGTCATCCACACCAGTGCTCACATTATACAACCAAACAGTGCTCTAAAGATCTCTGCTGATGCCTCTTCCTTTGGCCTGGGGGCAGTCCTGCCGACACCTTATCTCGTGCTCCTCTGAGAGCCGCAAGAGCACACACAGACACAAGCCTATTAGAGGACACCAACATCTATGTAGACTCTGTCCTCAGCAACATTCCTGTCAGTGGAGATTATCTGAGCAGCCTACGTGAGCACCTGAAGGCAGACAGCACATGCTCTGCACTGATGGAGTACTGCACAGACAGCTGGCCCGACAAAAGCCAACTGCAGGGAGTGCTGAGACATTACTGGGCTGATAGAGCAGTGCTGACTGTGCACGATGGGCTGCTGCTGCGGGGCACGAGGCTCGTCATCCCATCAGCCTTACAAGGTGATGTGCTGCAGAGACTACATGATGGACACCTGGGGGTGACAAAGTGCAGGGGCCGGGCCAAACAGACGGTATGGTGGCCAGTACTCAGCAGCCAGCTGAATGACATGGTGCTGAAATGTAGAACCTGCATCCAAGAGAGAAGGAACGTCAAAGAGCCGCTGATGCCAACGGAGATGCCAGACAGGCCTTGGCAAACCTTGGGAGCTGACCTGTTCACGCTGAAACACAAGACTTATCTACTAGTAGTAGATTATTTCTCAAGGTATGTGGAAGTTGCGCTGCTGTCACACACAAGGTCCACAGATGTGGTGGTGCACCTGAAATCCATGTTTTCTCGTCATGGAATTGGGGAATTTCTTAAAAGTGACAATGGGCCCCAGTTCTCAGGTAGCCACTTCAAAGCCTTTGCAGCAGAGTATGGCTTTGTGCACATCACGAGCAGCCCCAAGTTTCCTCAGAGCAATGGGGAGGCGGAACGCGCTGTACAAACCGTGAAAAACCTGCTAACAAAGGCATCAGACCCATATCTTGCATTGCTGGCCTACAGAGCAACCCCTCTACAGAACGGCTATAGCCCGGCCGAGCTGTTGATGGGGCGCCGCCTCCGCACTACAGTTCCTGCCCTTCCAACCCTGCTGAATCCAGTTTTGCCTGACTACAACGCGCTGGGGGCCAAAGAAAGGGAGAAGAGGAGGAGCGACGCAAGATCCTTCGACAAGAGGCACGGAGCGAGAAACCTGGAGCCACTCGTACCTGGGGAGGATGTGTGGATCACCGATGCACGAGTCCAGGGCACAGTGCTATCTACACACAACACCCCTCGCTCTTATATGGTCCAGGTGCCTCAGGGCACACTGAGGAGGAACCGGCATCACTTGGTGCTGCTGCAGACCAACAGTGGGGTAGTCGACGCTGATGAGCCACCGGTGGGAGAAGATTCACCTACACCGGAGCCAGCTCCACCAGTGACAACATCACCCAGCAGAGAGGGCCCCACCACAGAGACTGTGCGGACCAGGTGTGGGAGAGAGGTTAGAAAGCTGCAGAGACTTGATTGGTGATTTATTGATTTGTTTGATCAGGGACAGGTCTCCCAGCAAAAGGGCAGAATAAACCCGTTAAGACCTGCAGAGACAACGGTAGTCCACCCTTTGTTCTCAAAGAAAGGGAGATGTGGTATTATGGAATAATAGTGTAAGGAATGCCTTTATTCTGCTGCCAGTGGTCAGGCTGCAGTGACGGCATCCGGCCTGAAGGTGGGGCTGTGGGCGTAACCGGGGAGGCCTAGGAGCAGGGCCCGGGGATGCAGCACGAGGCTGCTGCTGTAGAGAGTTGCTAAATAAAGACAGACTCCGATTACATTGTTGTACGAGCCTCATTATAAGAATAATTCGATACCATAGTCCTCTCTCTCCTCTTCCACCCATATCTCCTCCTTTTGGCTTCGCGTTTCAATGGTTTTCCTCACCTGAACTGACACCATGTTTGCCTTTTCCCATCTAGCCTTTGGCAGATGGGTGGAGTAAAGACAATCACCATCACCTGTACCACCCATCACTTGCCAGGCTTTGTCCCAATAGACAATAGACAATAGACAATAGGTGCAGGAGTAGGTCATTCGGCCCTTCGAGCCAGCACCGCCAATCAATGTGATCATGGCTGATCATCCCCAATCAGTCCCACTCATCTCTTTCCAGCATTCTCCACCCCTACTCCAGTCTGAAGGGCCCTGTAGGAGTTTTTTTTTTAAATTGTAGGGAAGATGAGTCGGTTGTAACATGGTTAACCCGAGAGCTCACATACTGGGGAAGCATGATACGAAGAATGGCCAACATAGAATATTAGGCTTCACAGCACAGTCGACCTGTTGTTACAGCAACGCGCCACTAGATGGAAGTGTTAAAGAAGGAACTGCAGATGCTGGAAAATCGAAGGTACACAAAAATGCTGGAGAAACTCAGCGGGTGCAGCAGCATCTATGGAGCGAAGGAAATAGGCAACGTTTCGGGCCGAAACCCTTCTTCAGACTAGATGGAAGTGTTGGCCACAATTTGGGCTGGGCTGTAGTTACAGCAACGCGCCACTAGATGGGAGTGTTGGCCACAATTTGGGCTGGCCTGTAGTTACAGCAACGGGCCACTAGATGGGAGTGTTGGCCACAATTTGATAAGGTCCCACATAGGGCATTTGATAAGGTCCCACATAGGGCATTTGATAAGGTCCCACATAGGGCATTTGATAAGGTCCCACATAGGAGATTAGTGGGCAAAATTAGGGCACATGGTATTGAGGGTAGAGTGCTGACATGGATAGAGAAGTGGTTGGCAGACAGGAAATAAAGAGTAGGGATTAACGGGTCCCTTTCAGAATGGCAGGCAGTGACTAGTGGGGTACCGCAAGGCTCAGTGCTGGGACTGCAGCTATTTACAATTTACATCAATGATTTGGATGAAGGGGTTCAAAGTAACATTAGCAAATTTGCAGATGACACAAAACTCGGTGGCAGTGTGAACTGTGAGGAGGATGCTATGAGAATGCAGGGTGACTTGGACAGGTTGGGGGAGTGGGCAGATGCATGGCAGATGAAGTTTAATGCGGATAAATGTGAGGTTATCCACTTTGGTAGCAAAAACAGGAAGGCAGATTACTATCTAAATGGCGTCAAGTTGGGAAAAGGGGAAGTACAATGGGATCTGTGGGTCCTTGTACATCAGTCTACGAAAGTAAGCATGCAGGTACAGCAGGCAGTGAAGAAAGCGAATGGCATGTTGGCCTTTATAACAAGAGGAATCGAATATAGGAACAAAGAGGTCCTTCTGCAGTTGTACAGAGCCCTAGTGAGACCACACCTGGAGTATTGTGTGCAGTTTTAGTCCCCTCATTTGAGGAAGGGCATTCGTGCTATTGAGGGAGTGCAGCGTAGGTTTACAAGGTTATTTCCTGGGACTGGCGGGACTGGCATATGCTGAGAGAATGGAGCAGCTGGGCTTGTATACTCTGGAATTTAGAAGGATGAGAGGGCATCTCATTGAAACATATAAGATTGTTAAGGGCTTGGACATGCTAGAGACAGGAACCATGTTCCCGATGTTGGGGGAGTCCAGAACCAGGGGCCGCAGTTTAAGAATAAGGAATAAGCCATTTAGAACGGAGATGAGGAAACACTTTTTCACACAGAGAGTGGTGAGTCTGTGGAATTCTCTGCCTCAGAGGGCCGTGGAGGCAGGTTCTCTGGATGCTTTCAAGAGAGAGCTAGATAGGGCTCTTAAAAATAGCGGAGTCAGGGGATATGGGGAGGAGGCAGGAACGGGGTACTGATTGGGGATGATCAGCCATGATCACATTGAATGGCTTGAAGGGCCGAATGGCCTACTCCTGCACCTATTGTCTATTGTCTATTGTTATAATTTGGGCCGGCCTGTAGTTACAGCAACGCACCACTAGGTAAGAGATGATTCTATTGTTCTACCGAAGGGAAGGGATAAAGATCATGAACCTTGGATGACCAAAGTAGTTGTAAATTTGTTCAAAAAGAAAATGGAACAGCATGCAATGTTTAAGAGGTTTAGAATCAGACAGGGCCTTTCAAGAATATAGAGAAAGGAGGAAAGAACACAGGCGGGCAGTTGGAACGGCCAAAAGGGGCCACAAAATAATTTTGGTGAGTGAGATCAAAGAAAATCCCAAAGATTTTTATACGTATAATAAAAGCAAGAGGATAACTAGGGAGAAGGTAAGAACGCTCAAGCTTCAAGAGGGGATTTATGTTTGGAGTCTGAGGATGTAGACGAGGTTCTACACAAATGCTGTGTATCTGTTTTCACCGAGAAGAAGAACATGGATGACAGTGAAATTAGTGTGGAGTACGCCAATATTCAAGGGGATTTTGAGATTAAGGAGGAGATTTGGGGGTTCTTGAAGAGCATTAAGGTGGATAAATCCCCAGGACCTGATTTGATCTACCCAGAGTTATTGAGAGAGGCAAGAGATGAGTTTGCAGGAGCCTTAACAAAGATCTTTGCATCTTCTCTGGCCTCGGGTGAGGTCCTGCAGGGCTGGAGAGTAACTGATGTTGTTCCATTATTTAAGAAGGGGAGAGAATCCAAGGCAGTGAGCCTCCCTTCAGTGGTAAGGAAGCTATTGGAGAGGATTCTTTGAGATAGGATTTACACCCATTTGGAAGAGAATAGACTAATTATGAGTAGCCAGCATGGCTGTTCCTTCCGTAACTCCCTGGTCAACTCGTTCCATCCCACCCAAACTACCCCCTCCCCAGGTACTTTCCTCTGCAACCGCAGGAGATGTAACACCTGTCCCTATACCTACCCCCCTCGATTCTGTCCAAGGATCCCGACAGTCCTTTCAGGTGAGGCAGAGGTTCACTTGTACCTCCTCCAACCTCATCTACTGTATTTGCTCTTCCAGGTGTGGACTCCTGTATATCGGCGAGACCAAGCACAGGCTCGGTGACCATTTCACTGAACACCTCTGCTCAGTCTGCCTAGACTTACCTGATCTCCCGATTGCTAAACACCCAATCCCACACTGACCTTTCTGTCCTGGGCCTCCTCCATTGTCAGAGTGAGGCCCAGCACAAATTGGAGGAACAGCACCTAATATTTTGCTTGGCAGCTTACACCCCAGTGGTATGAACATTGACTTCTCTAACTTCATGTAACCCTTGCCTTGCCTCTCCACTCCTACCCCTTCCCAGTTCTCTGACTAGTCTGACAGTTCAGTTCAGTTTTATTTGTCATATGCAGGTTAACACAGGGTCAACGGTACAATGAAATGTTTTTGACAAGACAATGGGTCACCTCAGCAATGATATTACAAAGATAAAATTAAGGTTAAAAAAAAGATAAGATAAAAGTGACATTGGTTGGTAAAAGACAATAATATATAAAATAATCAACATATATGATGTGTTTATGAGTTCAGAAGCCTGATGGTAAAAACTGTTCTTAAGTCTGGTGGTGCGTGCAGCCATGCTTCTGTATCGTCTGCCTGACGGTAACAAGGAGAACAGTCTGCGTGCTGGGTGGCTGTGGTCCTTGATGATGCTGTGTGCCTTCCGCATGCACCGCCTGTGTAAAATGTCCTGAATGGCCGGGAGACAGTTGCCAATGATGTGCTGGGCCGCCTTCACCACTCTCTAGTGATTTGCGGCTGTGGGCAGAACAGTTCCCGTACCAGACTGTGATGCAGCCCGTCAGCAGACTCACGATGGCGCAACTGTAGAAGTTTGTGAGGATGCTGCCGTTCATGCCAAACTTCCTCAGTCTTCTCAGGAAAAAGAGCCGCTGGCAGGCTTTCTTAGTTATTGTGTCCATGTGCAGTGTCCAAGAGAGGTCCTCAGTGATGTGCACACTGAGGAACTTGAAGCTGCTGACCCTTTCAACCTCAGCATCACTGATGTGGATGGGGAGGTGTCCACTCCCCTGCTGTCTCCTGTAGTCCACGATCATCTCTTTAGTTTTGCTGACATTGAGAGAGGTTATTTTCCTGGCACCAGCTGTTTAGTGCCTTTACCTCCTCTATAGGCCGTCTCATTGTTGTCTGTGATGAGGCCCAGGATGGTCGTGTCGTCAGCAAACATTAAGGTGATGTTGGAGCTGTGCTTAGCAGTACCGTCGTGCATGAACAGGGAGTACAGGAGAGGACTGAGCACACAGCCCTGTGGTGTGCCTGTGTTGAGGATCAGTGAGGAAGAGGTGTGGCGGCCGATTCTCACCACCTGGGGCCTGCCCGTCAGGAAGTCGAATATCCAGCCGTAGATGGAGGTCTCCAGTCCAAGATCAAGGAGCTTGGGGACGAGTTTTGAGGGAATGATAGTGTTGAATGCCGAGCTGTAGTCAATGAAGAGCATTCTCACATATGTATTCCCTTCGTCCAGGTGGGTGAGCGCAGTGTGAGTTGCCATGGCGATGGCATCGTTCGTGGCCCTGTTTGGTCTATACGCAAACTGAAGAGGGTCCAAGGTGTCAGGGAGAGAGGAGCAGATGTGAGTTTTGACTAGTCGCTCGAAGCACTTCATGATGACTGATGTCAGTGCGACAGGACGGTAGTCATTTAAACAGGAGATTACTGGTTTCTTTGGAACAGGAACAATGATGGATGCTTTGAAGGGAGTGGGAACCACAGACTGACTCAGGGAGAGGTTGAAGATGTTGGTGAACACCTCTGCCAGTTGATCAGCGCACGCCCTGAGAGCCCGCCCTGGAATACCATCCGGCCCTGGTGCTTTGCGGGCGTTGACCTTTGTGAAGGACCGCCTCACGTCTGCTGTTTGTAGGGTCAGTGAGGTAGTCCCCCTGCACACCTGTGGGCTCATGGTGGGCGCTGTGTTGTCTGCATCGAACCGGGCACAGAAGGTGTTAAGCTCGTCCGGGAGCGAAGCGGTTCGGTGGACAGTGCTCCTGTTTTTCCCATGATGCAACGTAATCTACTCCACATGCGTCTGGGGTCAGAGCTGTAGTAGTTAGATTCCACTTTGTCCCTGTAGCTCTCTTGGCTTTCCTGATGGACTTCCGGAGGTCATATCTAGCTGCTTTGTGGGCGTTGGGGTCCCCTGAGTTGAAGGCAGTGGTCCGTGCTTTGAGTTTGGCACGAATTTCCCCCCTGACCCAGGGTTTCTGATTTGGGTAAGTGCAGATGGTGGCTTTTGGAACAACATCATCGATGCACTTACTTATGTAGCCTAAGACAGAGACTGTGTATTCGTTGATGCTGCCTTCTGCTGCATCCTCAAACATCTGCCAGTCAGTTTTGTAAACACTAGCCTTGTTTACATTTTATCACTTTGTCGTTAACTTCTCCTAGTTAACAATGATCTATTCTACATTTTCCTTTATCTCCATCCCCTTTGTCTCATTTTCACAGCTTACACTTCCTCATCTCTGTATCTCCCTCTCCCCTGACTCAGTCTGAAGAAGGTCTCGACCCAAAACGTCACTCATTCCTTCTCTCCAGAGATGCTGTCTGTCCTGCTGAGTCACTCCAGCATTTTGTGTCTATCTATGGCTTTGGGGGGAGGGGGGGGGAGAAGGAGTGGAGATACTTTTAAGAAGTTTAATAAAGTTTAGCGGGCATTTTACCTACTGGTAGGTCTTCCTATGTCGTGAAACTCCAATGAGCCAATCAAAATTCCCGGTGAGCAAAGGAGATGGCATACGGCTGCCTTAGAGTGCCTGTAAGTAAATAGCGACCCCACTCCACTGCACCACGAGTGAAAAAGACCCATGCCGATCAAATTTTACTCGCGGAAATTTTTTCTAATATCCTGACATATTTTCCACGACCTAGCTGAGGCCGCGAGTAGGCGGGAACCTCCCTCGAGCATGAAGGAGAGTTCCAGCCACCTCATACCACCTCCTAGGACCTCGTGTCGACCATGCTGCGAGTTTGAGTCCAGGTCAAACTCTTCTAAACTCGCAGCCTAGGTCGCCCAAGTGGGACAGCCCCTTCAGGGCGTCTTGATTTGGGTTAGGTAGGAGAATGTAGATTGGCAGCAATAAGTGGTTGAAAAGCAAGAAAGCATTTTCGTGCATGTCAAAGTTAACGTACATTCTAGAGTCGCATTAGAACTAAATCATCAGCATAACAGGTGTTAAAATAGCCCTCATGATTCACTAAAGTTTTAATTGTGGCCGTCAGTCGGGGAGGATTATTTCGTTGAATCTTCTTTTACTCTAAATACGTTCATTTTAAGATTAAAATAAAAATAATAAAAGACGAACAAAAAACATAAAAATAAAAGGATTTGTTCTACAAAATTTGGATCCATTCAAAAGGCCGCACTTAATGGCCTAAAAGGCCGCATGCGGCCTTAAGGCTGCAGGTTCCCCATCCCTGCTCGAGGCTGTGGATAAGGCTGAGTAGATTTGATCGATTGTTGGGTTTCAGGGGGAGATAGAGTTGTGTATCGTCTGCATAGCAGTGGAAGGAAATGCTGTGCCTTTGAATGACTTGGCCTAAGGGGAGCATATACAGGGAGAAGAGAATGGGGCCTAGGATGGAGCCTTGTGGAACCCCGCAGCAAAGGTCTAGCTGGGGAGGAGAAAGAGTTGCCTATGTTTGTAGAGAAACTCCAATCTTTGAGGTAGGAGACGAACCAGCTCAGGGCAGTGCCATCAATACCAACCCCATACCGGAGACGGTCAATTAGGATGGTGTGGTCGACTGTATCAAATGCTGCGCTGAGGTCAAGAAGGAGCAGGATTGCACAGTTGCCGGAGTCAATGGTGAGAAGTAGGTCGTTATGTACCTTCAACAAGGCAGACTCTGTGCTATGGTGGGCCCTGAAACCTGATTGGAAAGTTTCCAGGATGGTATTTTGGTTTAGGTAAGGCATAAGTTGATTTAAAATTACCTTTTCAAGGACTTTTGAAAGGAAAGGCAGTTTGGAAATAGGTCTGTAGTTGCTAGGCAAGGTGGGGTCTAGGTTAGTTTTTTTCAGGAGGGGCTGGACCACCGCGTGCTTGAAGCAGGTTGGAACAGTGCTAGTGGCCAGAGAGCTGTTGATGATAGAGAGGATGCTGGAACCAGCTATTGCAATGACATCCTTCAGAAGGGCAGAGGGGACAACGTCGAGGGGGCAGGTAGCAGGTTTCATGGTGGTGACCAGTTTTACAAGGGAGGGTAGAGTAACGGGTTGGAAACAGTCTCATTACATTACACAGTAGAGCCAGGCTCTGATGAACAGGTGCAGTACACAAATGATCTTAGTGTATTCATGTATGGAAATCAGATTATAATCAAACACTTGGCCCATGTTGACCAACCTGGGTCTCACTGCACAACTGATACTGCTCCTGACCCTGACTCCAGTTGCATACCTTCTCTCATTCCTGACCCAGAGCCAGCCTTGTACCTGCTCCCCTATTCTACCCTGATCATAGCTGCTTACCTGTTTAGGTTCCCAGTGCTGAACACTCCCATTGTCCCAGCTTTGACTGCACACCTAGTACTATTCCAGACCTTGATTCTGGATGCACACTTGGCCTTGTTCCTAGCTCCTCTGCATTGGACAATATATCTGGCCCCACACATAAAGCCCCATATCTGACCCCCTAGACTTACGTTCAAGTCCACAGATGCTTATCTAATGCAGTCATCTTTTATGGGGCACTTCACGGACCTAATTTTGCTACATCCAACATTTGCTACACACATTGGCTTCCTTGTTGTCTAACATGCTAGTTACTTTGTCAAAGAAGTCATCAATTGGTTGAACACAATTTCTCATCCATAAAATTATACTCACTCAGCTGTACGTATTCTGTTATCATTTCCTTCATTTTCCTTACAAACTGTCCTGAAATCATTTTTGCCCCCAATATTTTCAGTATTTTGCTGTCTTCTTCTCAGCTGGGACTTTTCCGAAATGCAAAGTCGAATAACAATATATTTACGCAATATTATTCTATTAAATGTGATCTTGAGAGTACATAAATATTTCTGTGGTATTCATAACACAACAATAATAAAAGATCTTTGTTTTGATTGCACCTACCAACATGCATACATTATTATATTACAATTAATATGTACAGAGGGCAAATTTTTGTTCCAATGCTCCCCATTCCCAATTACTTTTACATTGAAGTGATTGAAATCCAAGTGAAGTTTAAATGGCATCAGAAAAATAGAACCTCCGGAATGGATGATATTCATTACTTGGTTGGTTGGAGTCAGTATCAGCACAATTACTATATTAAACTTTGAATCTTCAGATGTCCTGGTTCAAGCTAAAACTAAAGGAAAATAATAACCTCCTCACACTTCCCTGCAAGTATCTCTGTCACTCCTTTAAAATATGCCCCTTCTTTGAACAAGCTATTAAACATCGCATCTGAATCAGTATCCATCTGATTGCACTGCTTGAGGATGTTCATCTACGTGTTCAATGAATAAAACAACGAGATTGGGGATATTTCTATTCAACATGTCAAAGGAATGGGGAAGGGGTTAAGAAATAGTCAGTGAGGTAAACAAGCATAATAGTTGAGTAGCAAATGACAATAGTGCTACCTTCCCAATATTAACTGAAGGAAATAATGGGTTATCGGGGCTGTATGCTGGGCAATTTTGCTGTCCCAGTATGACTACAAGGTGGAGTACAGAAGCTCCAAGTGCAACGCAGTTGCAGATGCCTTGTCCCGGTTGCCCCATGAGAACTCTGACGTGGGAAGTGAGAACTCAATCTACACACTGCAAGTTGTAGATGAAGACATTCCAGTGACTGCCAACAGAAATTGCAGCAGAAACAGAGAAAGGCACTGTGCTGAAGTGGGTCTATGAACAGACATTGAGCGGATGGACTGAAATTGATAGTGGATTGAACTCAGTTCTGAACTCAGAGCTGAAGCCTTTCCATAATCGACGCCATGAATTATCACGTGAGCAGGGATGCATTAAGTGGGGTTACAGGGTGGTTGTACCAGTGTCTTTGAGAAACAAAACTATGAATGAACTTCATGCCAAACATCCTGACATAGTAAGCATGAAGTCAATTGGCAGAAGTTTTGTGTATTAGCCTGGTATTGACAGTGACATCGAGTCACTGGTGAGCAAATGTAGTGTCTGCCAAAATTGCAGGAGTAAACCACCAAAAACACCACTGCAACCCTGGTCATGGCCAAGTAGACCTTTTCAGAGAGTTCATGTAGATTTTTGTGAAAAGGGTAATGATCATTTTCTGGTGCTAGTAGATAGTCATTCCAAAATGGATTGAGGTTAAGCATATGGGGTCATACACTACTACTGAGCGTACCATAGATGAGTTGAGATCAATTTTTGCATGCCATGGTTTACCGGAAGAGCTTGTTTATGATAACTGGCCTCAGTTTCGTTCAGAACAGTTCAGAGAGTTCAAGCAGCAGAATGGTGTAAAACACACACTTGTTCCCCCATACCATTCAGCCTCCAACGGGGCGGCGGAAAGGTCTGTTAGAGTTGTCAAAGATGCTCTCAAGAAACAGGTTTTGCAGGGTAGTTCAAAGCTCAGCATGAAACATCGTTTGGCCAGTTTCTTGCTGAAGTACAGAACCACGCAACACACAACAACGGGTTACTCACCTGCAGAACTGTTGATGAAGAGAAGGCTAAGAATACGCCTAAGTCTAGTTCAACCTAATTTGGCTTTGAGAGTTGAACAAAAACAGTTAAGTCAAAAATGCAATTTTGACACCCACAAAAAGGAGAGGTACTTCAAGCCAGATGAGCAAGTTTGTGTTCTCAGTCCTCCCAACAAGTCCAGTCGAGACAAATGGGATGTTGGGAAAAAAGTGGAAGTGTGTGGAACAAAAAGATACTTAGTTGAAGTTGGAGATAGGACCAAAAATGTTCATGTTGGTCAAATGATTCTAGCCAAAGATGAACCAAAAACTGAGCATGAAGTCCTAATCCCAGAGTCTTTATCTGAAAGTGAGTTGGAAAAGACCACTGTGATTGAAACACAAAGAAACAGATTCCTCTGGTCAAAGTCAGGGTGCTAAAACAGAGCCAAACAAGCCAACAGTTGAGTCAACACCTAAACCTGTTACAGCTGTTACTGTTAGACGATCAGGCAGGATCCATAAACCAGTAGTCAGGTTAGGTTTTTTAGTTAAGTAACTCACTGTCTAGGTAGAATGAAAATGTGTAAATATGTAAAATAAATATATTATGTTATCATTTAAGATTTCATGAATACTGGTTTAAATCAAGTATTGTAACTGTGTACTTAGATTTAATACTTTAAAAAAGGAGAGCAGTGTAATGTATTCATGCATATTCATGTATATGTTAATAACCATATAACCATATAACCATAACAGCACGGAAACAGGCCATCTCGGCCCTTCAAGTCCGTGCCGAACATTTAAATTTTTTTTATTATTATTATTTTTTTATTTTATTTTATTTTTTTTATTTTTATTTTTTTAATTTTTTTTTTTAAATTTAAATTAAAAATAAATACTTCCCCCTAGTCCCATCTATCTGCACTCAGACCATAACCCTCCATTCCTTTCCCGTCCATATACCCATCCAATCTATTTTTAAAGGATAACATCGAACCTGCCTCCACCACTTCCACTGGAAGCTCATTCCACTCTCTGAGTAAAGAAGTTCCCCCTAATGTTCCCCCTAAACTTCTGTCCCTTAATTCTCAAGTCATGTCCCCTTGTTTGAATCTTCCCTACTCTCAATGGGAAAAGCTTATCCACGTCCACTCTGTCTAACCCGCTCATAATTTTAAAGACCTCTATCAAGTCCCCTCTTAACCTTCTGCGCTCCAAAGAATAAAGACCTAACTTGTTCAACCTTTCTCTGTAACTTAGTTGCTGAAACCCAGGCAACATTCTAGTAAATCTCCTCTGTACTCTCTCTATTTTGTTGACATCCTTCCTATAATTAGGCGACCAAAATTGTACTCCATACTCCAGAATTGGCCTCACCAATGCCTTGTACAATTTTAACATTACATCCCAACTTCTATATTCAATGCTCTGATTTATAAAGGCCAGCACACCAAAAGCTTTCTTTACCACCCTATCTACATGAGATTCCACCTTCAGGGAACTATGCACAGTTATTCCTAGATCCCTCTGTTCAACTGCATTCCTCAATTCGCTACCATTTACCGTGTACGTCCTATTTTGATTGGTCCTGCCGAGATGTAGCACCTCACATTTGTCAGCATTAAACTCCATCTGCCATCTTTCAGCCCACTCTTCCAAATGGCCTAAATCTCTCTGTAGACTTTGAAAATCTACTTCATTATCCACAACACCACCTATCTTAGTATCATCTGCATACTTACTAATCCAATTTTCCACAATTATATACAATCCAGTTGGTGTTGTATTTAAGTAGGAAATGTTGGGTAATAAAACTCTCTTTCCTGATCCAGGCAGCCTGTGTGTAAGTTGTTATTCATTCTGCTGTACGGAATATAACAACACTTATCCCATCCCCCTGGATATTCTGGATTCATAAATTAAGGTTTTGTCAACTAATTACAAATCAGGCTAATTACAAATCAATAACATTAGCCAACTCCGAAACATGAAGCGCTGAGCATTGGGATCCAGACATCATGGACAACTGGCCTCGGTTCCCTGCTCACATCTGGCAGTGCTCTCCGTCAGAACCAGGGGCCATGGAGCGTTTTTGAAAATGGGGAGGCTGAGCGATCCCGGGGAGGGGGGGGGGGTAGGGACTTTTTGAAATTTGATGTATTCAAATCATGTTTTAGTGCATTGTAGAAGTAGGATTTCAATGTTTTTTGTTTGAAGTATTTTGAAGAGGTAATTGTTTTCCACCCAAAGGGTGGTGGGTGCATGGAACAAGCTGCCAGAGGAGGTAGTTGAGGCAGGGACTATCCCAACATTTAAGAAACAGTTAGACTGATACATGGATAGGACAGGTTTGGAGGGTTATGGACCAAAAGCAGGTATTGTAGCTGGGACATGTTGGCGGGTGTGGGCAAGTTGAGCCGAAGGGCCTGTTTTCACACTGTATCACTCTATGATTACATTATACCTCCACCATGCATGAATGCTTCAAAATCAAGTGGTCGAGTTTTATTGCCATATACTCAAGCATAGAAACATAGAAAATAGGTGCAGGAATAGGCCATTAAGCCCTTCGAGCCAGCACTGCCATTCAATATGATCATGGCTGTTCATCTAAAATCAGTACGTCTTTCCTGCTTTTTTCCCATATCCCTTGATTTCGCTAGCCCCAAGAACTAAATGTAACTCTCTTGAAAACATCCAGTAAATTGGCTTCCACTGCCTTCTGTGGCAGAGAATTCCACAGATTCACAACTCTCTGGGTGAAGAAAGTGTCCTCATCTCAGTCCTAACTGGCCCCCCCTTTATTCTTAAACTGTGACCCTGGTTCTGGACTCCCCCAACATCGGGAACATTTTTCCTGCAGTTACAGTAAGTGAAAATCTAGCAGGCAAGCAGGATGCTTTCTCCAACCACCCCCATTTGAAGGCCATTATCTTCCACCGTTTCTACCCAGTGCTTGGTACGTACTCCCAGCAGCCACTGGTTGTCCTCCAAGATGCACCGAGCTGCAGCCTGAAGGGTCTGTCCCACTTAGGCGATCTTTTGGGCGACTATAAGCGACAGTGGCAACAATTTTTGCTGTTGGAGGTTGTCGTAGGTTGTCACAAGGTGTCGTAGG
>JAXLNO010001644.1:10000-44514 GCA_038087875.1 Malacoraja senta | reverse complement strand
TTGGCTGTGGGCTCGGTGTTAACGAATTATACAGACAATGAAACTCACCAGGACGACAGTGAAACTAGTACAACGACTAAGGAGGGGGAGGGACGGAGAGAGAGGGTTACTTGAAGTTAGAGAAATCTAAATTTATTGAACATGGGCGTCTGCTGATCACCACAATGCTGTGTGCGAGCTTGGCCACGGGCCACCACCTTACACTACATTTCAAAAGTGTTCTCGGTGCAACACAGCTGTAGAAATCTAAAGGAGATCCTATTCTTTCACCACCCCAGTGACCCTGGAACACAAACCAGGCCTCCCTTAGGTGTTACAACATGACTTCAGTCGGGATCGAGTAACCGAGCATTGACAGTCAGTTGTCTCTTGACTCTATGGTCCTCTGGGCAACTCACCACTCATCTCAGTGAGTGACCCAGTCAGGCTGAGGGAACACACTGGAGTACCAAGCTGGAAGGCGGCTTCCTCCCGCACTGACTGTGGTCCTAGGCTGCACGAACAACAGAGCACTGGGGACCAGGCCTTGTGCAAACCCTGTCAGTTTAAGGAGGGAGCAGCGGGCTCCACCTCACCACTGGGTCCAGTATCAGCAGGGCACTGGTTGACTGGAGCAGAGTTTTGGGGCCATGGACCACAGACGAGGGAAGATTAATAATGCAGGTACCTGGAGACAGCAGCGAGATCCAGCCCCACAGCTTGGCAAGGGGAGAGAATGATTCAGAGTACGCCAAACCTGGGGGGTGGGAAAGAAGAGCAAGATGTCAACAACGCAAACTTTTCTCTCAAGGTTTACAATGTTCAAAGGGCCACGTGGCCCAATATTTGTGCTGCTGTTCACAAAAGCCCCATGCAACTGATCAGTCCACGGCTCAACTGCGGGATCGCTGATGGAAGGATGGGTGACGTTTCGGGTCGGGACCCTTCTTCATTCGGTGGGCGGCGCGACTTTCGTCTGCAGCGGCCTCTGCAGTCCGTCTGTCTTTTTATTATTTTTGTCTTGTTTTTATGTAGTTTTTTATTATTTTTTTTTGTCGGGGTATGTGTGTGGGGGGGGGGGGGGTGGGGGTGGGGGTGGGGGGGGGGGGTAACTTTGAAATCTTTCCGCTGCACGGGAGACCCGACCTTTTCTTTGTCGGGTCTCCGTTGTCGTTGGGGCTGGGCAACGTGGAGCGGCCTCCAGCAGGAACGACCTGGGGCTCCAGTTGCGGAGCTGCGGACTACTCACCGTCGCGGGGCTGGCCGAGTCCGGAGCGGGTGGAGCTGTGGTGGAGACAATCGCTGCTGCTACCCGACCGCCGGAGATTCGGAGGCTACAACCGCGGGTCTGGCGGACGGCAACACCGGAAGCCCGCGGGTCCCCTGGTGGGAGACCGCTTTTCGGGGCTTCCGCAGCGGCGACTTCTCCCGCCCGAGTTGCGGGGTTGAAGAGCACCTGGAGCGGGGCTTTACATCGTCCCCCCGCGCGGCTTGGAATGGCCACCGGACTTTGCGGGCGCACGCCGGGGCTCTAACACCAAGACCCGGTGCGCAACCTTGCATCACCCGGCGTGGCTTTAATGGCTGCGGGACAATCACCATCGCCCGCCGGGGGCTTTGACTTTGACTCTGACATCGGGGGGGGGGAGTGCAGTGGAGAGATACGTGTTTTTGCCTTCCATCACAGCGCTGTGATGGATGGATGTGTAAATTGTGTTGTGTCTCGGGTCTTCTTCGTTTTGTATTGTATGGCTGCAGAAACGACATTTCGTTTGGACCTCAAGGGGTCCAAATGACAAATTTGTCCAAAAAGACAAATAAATTGAATTGAATTGAATTCAGACTTCAAGCCTAAGAATTGATTTTGACAGTCTCCATAATTATAGTACAGAGTGATTTGGAAAAGTTAGGAGTCCTCACAGAACAGAGAAGGTTAAGGAGATGACCTAATATATATATATAGATATATATATACATATATGTATACATATATGTATGTATGTATGTATGTGTGTGTGTGTGTGTGTGTGTATGTGTGTATGTGTGTATGTGTGTGTGTGTGTGTGTGTGTGTGTGTGTGTGTGCGTGTCTGCGTGTCTGTGTGCGTGTCTGTGTGCGTGTCTGTGTCTGTGTCTGTGTCTGCGTCCGTCCGTCCGTCCGTCCGTCCGTCCGTCCGTGTGTGTCTGTGCATGAATGGTGATTAGCTGCCCCAAATATCAGCTCAGTCCCCCTGATGTAACTACAATCCTGTACAACACGTTTACCTCCTGCCCAGTGTCAGTCCACAGCCCACTCACCCACCCACAGGCCACCTCACTAACAGCCGGGCCCCAGTAACGGACCCTCACACCCCACCCGCTCCATTTACCCTCCCCACCGTCAGCCCGCTTACATGTCCCTCACCCCCTTCCCAGTAACAGCACATGTACCCACCCCATGTCCCGACACCCGCGCCTTGTAATATCCCACTCAACTTCACCCTGCCCCAGCAATGGGGTGTTCACCCCCACCGCCAACATCCTCCACTCACTCCCCACACCCCCCAACATCCTCCACTCATCCCCCACACCCCCCAACATCCTCCACTCACCCCCCACACCCCCACACACGCCCAACATCCTCCATCACAGCGCTATGGTGGATGTATGTGTAAATTGTGTTGTGTCTCGGGTCTTCTTCGTTTTGTGATGTATGGCTGCAGAAACCACATTTCGTTTGGACCTCAAGGGGTCCAAATGACAAATTTGTCCAAAAGACAAATAAACAAATTGTAAATTGTTGTAAATCTCCCACCCACCCTGTCCCCACCCTAGTAACATCTCCCACCCACCCTGTCCCCACCATAGTAACATCTCCTACCCACCCTGTCCCCATCCTAGTAACACCTCCCACCCACAGCAGTAAGTGCCCGCTCAGCCTCCCCACTGCCCAACTTCAATATGAAATCCCGAAAGCCTC
The DNA here is from genome assembly GCA_038087875.1 of Malacoraja senta. Classification (NCBI taxonomy): domain Eukaryota; kingdom Metazoa; phylum Chordata; class Chondrichthyes; order Rajiformes; family Rajidae; genus Malacoraja; species Malacoraja senta. The sequence goes on along the minus strand of JAXLNO010001644.1, from coordinate 41,577 downwards.
TGTTCCAGCCCCAGCCAGTGTGTCCTCTCTGCTGATAGTGCAACGTGCCGCACGTTAGCTGTTCAGGATGAGGGACATGGGGGGTGAGATGATGAACGTTCCACTTACCCTGCAGCTCATCCTGGGAAGAGTGCCAGATGTGGACAAGTAGATGTTGGAAGAAGTGGAAGGCACTGTCAGTATCCCCATCCTGCCGTATGCTCTGTTGAATTTCTCTTCGTGACTGTCCACAAAGCTGGACGGCCCTGTGACTGCTGGATGCGAGATACAGGTGACCGAGGCAAGTCATCACAGGAAAATATTACAGCACCTGATTCACCAGCCTCCGACTGAAGAAATGCCCTGCTTCCACCCCCCGCGCTGCCCTCCCCGGACACGTGCCGACGGGCCCCTGCCAGCCGCTGCTGCTGCCGAGGTGCAGAGCGCTGAGAGCGCTTGGAGGCGTTGCTAACGTTGCTGATGTAGCTACTCAGACTGTTGACTGAACTGTTGGACGGAGAACATTTGACTCCAGGCACAGGTCCCGGCCTATTGCTGTTTGACCTTTTCTTGTGCAACCTGAAACGATAAACGGCAACGATTTAGGACGGAGGCAGACCAGGACTGCGAAAGAGAAGCAAAAAAGAAACGATGATAAAGGAAACTGGCCATAGTTAGCTATTTTCTAAGTGAGAATGAGAAGCTGGTGCGACTTGGGTGGGGGAGGGACGGAGAGAGTCACATGTCAGAGCTGGGAAAGGGGGGCGGAAGAAGATTGTTTCACACGGGGAAGGAATATCATGACTCTCTCTCTCTCCCTCTCCCCCTCCTCAATGAACTGCAGGTGCTGGTTTATAAAAAAAGTCACAAAGTGCTGGAATAACTCAGCGGGTCAGGCAGCCCCTGTTCCCGTTCCCTCCAACATCCCTCATGAGCCCATCAACCGAATGGTTTCATCTACAACTTATTGGCACGGCAACCCTGCCCTTGGCCTATGGAAGATATACCCTACATCCGATCATCCTCCACCTGAGATTCCAAGCAGGAAAGAAGAGGCTGTTGGAACTTTCCTTGAGTTTTTGTCTAGAGCTTTTTCCTGTCGGGAAAGGTTCAGTTGGGGTTGGGGGGAGGGGGGAATGGGAGGGAGGGAGGGGGGATTGGGAGTTGGGAGGCGGTGCTGAGGGAGGAGAGAGAGTGGGGGGCGGAGTTGGAGTTGTGATACACAGCTCCCTGAGTGAGGTACGAGGGTGGAGGCTGCATCTTTACTGTTAGAAAGGAGCATAGCTTAGAGAGGAAAGAATGAGAGGGAGGGGAGGGGGGGGAACGAGCCAAGAGAGAGTTAGAGAGACGTACCTGACGGGAGTCTCCTTGTAAGAGGGAGCGCCGGATTTGGTGGAGCCTCCGCTGCTGCTGGACGCATCGTCGTTGTGCTGGTAGTAGCCGTTGGTGGCCAGACGGGGACTGCGGCAGGACATCCTCACCGTAGCACCACCACCCCGAGCCTCAGCCCCAGCACGGCACTGCCAGTCTTCCGCACTAACTGTGAGCAAAGAAAAAGACAGTGTGAGGGGCAGCCCTGCACTGGGCACTGGCACCCTGCCCGCTGGCCCAGAGAGGGAGGGGGTGGGGAACACATTGTTGTCATCCTACACACCCTCCCTGCACATGGCAGGGCACATGGTATTGGGGGTAGAGTGCTGACATGGATAGAGAATTGATTGGTAGACAGGAAACAAAGAGTAGGGATTAACGGGTCCCTTTCAGAATGGCAGGCAGTGACTAGTGGGGTACCGCAAGGCTCGGTGCTGGGACCGCAGCTATTTATAATATATATCAATGATTTGGATGAAGGGATTCAAAGTAACATGAACAAATTTGCAGATGACACAAAGCTGGGTGGCAATGTGAACTGTGAGGAAGATGCTGTGAGAATGCTGGGTGACTTGGACAGAGTGGGCAGATGCATGGCAGATGCAGTTTAATGTGGATAAATGTGAGGTTATCCACTTTGGTAGCAAAAACAGGAAGGCAGATTATTATCAAAATGGTGTCAAGTTGGGAAAAGGGGAAGTACAACGGGATTTGGGGGTTCTTGTTCATCAGTCTATGAAAGTAACCATGCAGGCAGTGAAGAAAGCGAAAGGCATGTTGGCCTTCATAACAAAAGGAGTTGAGTATTGGAGCAAAGCGGTCCTTCTGCAGTTGTACAGGGCCCTAGTGAGACCACACCTGGAGTATTGTGTACTGTTTTGATCTCTAAATTTGAGGAAGGACATTCTTGCTATTGAGGGAGTGCAACGTAGGTTCAGAAGGTTAATTCCCGGGATGGCGGGACTGTCATATGCTGAGAGAATGGAGCGGCTGGGCTTGTATACTCTGGAATTTAAAAGTCTGAGAGGGGACCTTATTGAAACATATAAGATTGTTAAGGGTTTGGATACATTAGAGGCAGGAAACATGTTCCCGATGTAGGGGGAGTCCAGAACCAGGGGCCACAGTGTAAGAATAAGGGGTAAGCCATTTAAAATGGAGATGAGGAAACACTTTTTCACACAGTGTTGTGAGTCTGTGGAATTCTCTCCCTCAGAGGGCGGTGGAGCCAGTTCTCTGGATACATTCAAGAGAGAGCTTGATAGGGCCCTTAAAGATAGAGGAGTTAGGGAATATGGGGAGAAGGCAGGAACTGGGTACTGATTGTGGATGATCAGCTATGATCACATTGAATGGCGGTGCTGGCTTTAAGTGCCGAATGGCCTACTCCTGCACCTATTGTCGGGGAATCTACAACTAGGGGCTAGAGGCGTGGGTGACAGGAGAATGATTTTACGGGCAACCTGAGGGGCAACCTTTCCAACTGAGAGTGGAGGGGACATGGAACGAACTGCCAGAGGAAGTGATTTTCAGTGTTTAAAAGACGTTTGGTGAGGGATACGGATTGGAAAGGTTTAGAGGGATATGGGCCAAACACAGGCAAATGGGAGCAGCCCGGGAAGGCTCCTTTGTCGGCATGGACGAGCAGTAGGGCTGAAGGGCCTGTTTCTCTGTTTTGTGACTCTTTCAATGGAGGGTCGGTGACCTGACACATTAATGGGGTCAGACCTGCAAAGCCTACAACGCGTCTCCCGTTTTCATTTCGGACTTCCAGCATCTGCGTGTTTTTAGTTTTTCAACAGGCTGGCGCCAGCCAGCACCACCTGCAGGGCAAACACTGCGTCCACTCAACATGCGAGGCTGTGCCCAAACAACAGATAACATAGAAAATAGGTGCAGGAGTAGGCCATTCGGCCCTTCGAGCCTGCACCGCCATTCAATATGATCATGGCTGATCATCCAACTCAGTATCCCGTACCTGCCTTATCTCCATACCCCCTGATCCCTTTAGCCACAAGGGCCACATCTAACTCCCTCTTAAATATAGCCAATGTACTGGCCTCAACTACATTCTGTGGCAGAGAATTCCAGAGATTCTCCACTCTCTGTGTGAAAAATGTTTTTCTCATCTCGGTCCTAAAAGACTTCCCCCTTGTTCTGGACTTCCCCAACATCGGGAACAATCTTCCTGCATCTAGCCTGTCCAACCCCTTAAGATCTCAGACAACACAAGCCACAGGCCACGTGACAACTGGCAAAGCGTCCCAGAACACTGCACCTCAGTTTAGCTCAGTTTATTTCACTACAATGCTGGGAACTATATTCTGCACTCTGTATCTTCCCCTTTGCTCTACCTATTGAACTTGATTTGGCGATTGTATTGATGAATATTTTTTATCTGATTTGATTGGATAGCTTACAAAACAAAGCTTTTCACTGTACACCAGCCCCACATGTAATAATAATAAAGCTAAACCTGAGATACAGAAAGGATCCAGGCGCCTTGGCCCATCGAGTCCATGCTGACCATCAATCTCCCTTTCATACTAGTTCTATGTACATAAGTTCATGTTCAAGGATCAGAATTGGCATTCGGCCCATCATTTACTACACCATTCAATCATGGCTGATCTATCTTTCCCCATCATCTCCACCTTGTCTTCCTCCCTTAACACTCTGGCTCCCTCCAAAACAAGAACCGTAACTTTTAATAAATCTTCACCCTGGTACACACCTGCACTTCGTAAGCTGAAACAGATTGGTCGCCGACTTGAACGACTCATAAAGAAATCACCTCTCACAGTCCACCATGAAGCTTACAAACTCCACCTCACTGCCTACAAAGATGCCCTCATTGCTGCTAAATCTGCATACCTCTCCTCCATATTCACTGACCCCTGCCTAAACCACAGAACCCTCTTCTCCACAGTCTGCAACCTGCTCAAGCCTCGAGCCATCACTCTCCCTACCTCCACTCCGGATCTCTGCAACTCATTCCTCCACTTTTTTGCTGATAAAATTAGCACCATCTATCAATCCCTATCCCCTGTACCCGACTCCCCAGCATCTACTCCACCACCTACCAAGGCCCCTCCTTTCAACATCTCCGCTGATCTTCATACCCCTCCCCCTCACTGCTTCCTCTCCCAGTCTTTGGGACTAGTTATAACTAGCTGTATCAAGTGTCTAACACATGGCTGCCTGCGCCCGCTGCCTGAACGGAAGATAGTTACAAATGCTTGAACAATCACCATCCTCCTGCCCCTCGCTCTTCCCCACTGGCCTGCAAACCCATTCCATTTCCATCATTTCTCCAGTTTCTTTGAGAAGTTCACCGGATCTGCTTCCTTCTCTGTTTCAGAGCAAATGTGACCAAAAACCAAGAAACCCAGAGGCAGCGCTGGTTGTTTCCAATCACTGTAGAGTTTAGGTACAGCGCGGAAACAAGCCTTCGACCCACCGACCAGCAATCCCTGCACATTAACTCTACCCTAAACACACTAGGGACAATTTTACATTTATACAAAGCCAATTAACCAACAAGTCTGTATGTCTTTGGAGCTTGGGAGGAAACGGATCTCGGAGTAAACCCTCGAGGAGAACATACAAACTCTGTAAATACAGCACCTGTAGTCGGGATCGAACTCTGGTCTCTGATGCCGCAAGTGCTGTAAGGCAGCAACTCTACACTGCGCCACCGTGCCACCCTTTTAAACCTGCACCGTCAACACAGTGACCTTGTCATCCTGACACGACATCTCCCCCAACCCCTCCTACTCACCCCCACCGCCCTGCCCAAATGGCTTGTGTAGGAAGGAACTGCAGATGCTGCTTTACACCAAAGATGGACACAAAATGCTGGAGAAACTCAGCGGGACAGGCATCATCGCTGGAGCGAAGGAATGGGTGACGTTTCCTGTCGACATCCTTCTTCAGACTGATGTCAGGGGAGTGGGAGATATCCTTATCTATAAACATCGATTTCCTTGTCTACACACTTCCTTACCTATGTACCTCCCACTCCCGATATCTGTCTGAAGAAGCATCTCGACCAGAAACGTCACCCATTCCTTCTATCCAGAGATGCTGCCTGTCCTGTTGAGTTACTCCAGCATTTTGCGTCTATCTAAGACAATACAGGGACCATACAATCCAACTGGAACCAAGTGGAGCTTTACAGCCCCCACCTGACTGTGAGCCCATAAGCAAGGCTTCCTCAACAGTCTAACGGGCCTGTCCCACGTACGCAATATTTTTCAGCGACTGCTGGCACCGTCATAGTTCAACGTCAACACGTTAAAAATCCAGCGGCGACCAGGAAAAGGTAGGACTCTTTGGACGACTATTCACGACCATACATGCGTCACGTGTCGACAGGTCTGGAGCCATGGGAGGGAGAGGCTGCGGTCTGGGGGAGGGAGAAGACGAGGCTGCTGCCTAGCCCTTGCCCCAGGTCCCGCTCCTCTCCCTCCCTGTGGGCCCGGAGCAGCAGCCTCCGGACCCCACACCGGCTCGAACCCCAGCCCAGGGCTAGGAACCGCGTTCAGGGCCCAGTCCGTGTCTGTGTCTGCTCCCCAGCGCCCGGGCCCAGCTGCAGCCCCGAGGCTCGGCCCACACCAGGTATCTTCACCTTCCCTCTTCTTTCCCCTCTCCTCCTCCCTCAATCACCTCTCCCTCCCTCAGTCACTCCCTTCCTCCCTCCATAACCCCTCTCCTTGCCTGCCTGCTCCCCCACTCCTCACCTCTACCCTATCCCACCCCAACCCCACACGATGTTTAATGTCAATGAGATTCGGATTCCGTGTAACGTGAATGAAAACGGAAGAATTTGAATGAAATTGATTTTGTTTAGAATTTTATGTCCATGAGATTCAGGATTCCATCGTTATGCCATTGACAGGCAGGGCAAGTGGAAGCGGCTTTAAAAGTAGTTTTTGTAAAGTTACAAATGTCAATAACTTGTACAATATTTCTTTAAAGTGTGCGGTTAGTTCATTCAGCGGTGAAGTGCCCCTGGGGTCTGAGAGCGCCGACGTGGGTCGGTGTTTAAGGTGAGGCAGTCAAGGGGGTGAGGCTGGGAGCCGCCACCGTCCGCAGGGCCCCGGCGCCGGGAGGAGCGGTCACCTGTGCGGGGCCAGGGACAGACAGACAGACCGAGTGATGGTCCCTGCAGGGTCCGAGCAGCAGAAGCTTCGCCGCGGCGCCGGGAACAAGGAGCGGGAGCGTGGCCACTTCACCCACTCCCCTTCTGGTCGCCACCTGTCCCCTCCACACCTAGAGTACAGTATAGTATAGTAGATGATGGTAGATGAGGGTAGGGTACAGTAGGGTAGGGTATAGCTGAGCTAAGCAGAGCAGAGCAGACACCAGACACGATCTCCTCCAACGCCGTCTGTCTGTGTCTATGTACCGCTGCCCATTGGCTGCATCGTTCAAAATGCTACATTCTAGTGTTAGTTTGTGTCGCGGCTCCAACCCCCCGGGGGTGGGGACAGGAACCATGACAACTGCGGCACCACCACCCCCACGTTCCAACCGGCACCACCCTCGCCTCCCCTCCCTGATCCCCACCTCCACACAATAGCCCCACTCTGACTATAAATGATGAAACAGCGGCACATTTGGATAGCAGTAGCAGGATCGGTCCGAGTTCTTTGAGGATGTAACTAGAAAAATGGACAAGGGAGAGCTAGTGGATGTAGTGTACCTGGACTTTCAGAAAGCATTTGATAAAGTCCCACATAGGAGATTGGTGGGCAAAATTAGAGCGCATGGTATTGGGGGTAGGGTACTGACATGGATAGAAAATTGGTTGGCAGACAGGAAACAAAGAGTAGGGATAACTAGTCCCTTTCAGAATGGCAGCCAGTGACTAGTGGGATACCGCAAGGCTCAGTGCTGCGACTGCAGCTATTTACTATATGCATTCATGATTCAGATGAAGGGATTAAAAGTAACGTTAGCAAATTTACAGATGACAGAAAGCTGGGTGGCAGTGTGAACTGTGAGGAGGATGCTATGAGAATGCAGGGTGGACTTGGACAGGTTGGGTGAGTAGGCAGATGCATGGCAGATGCAGTTTAATGCGTACAAATGAGAGGTTATCCACTTTGGTAGCAAAAACAGGAAGGAAGATTATTATCTAAATGGTACACAAAAATGCTGGAGAAATTCAGCGGGTGCAGCAGCATCTATGGAGCGAAGGAGATAGGCAACGTTTCGGGCCGAAACCCTTCTTCAGACTGATAGGGGGTGGAAGGAGGCGGGGAGAAGAAAGGAAACAGGAGGACGATGAGCCCGAGGGTTTCTTCATATGAAAGTCCTGACATACCAGGAATCAGTCTGGTGAACCTTCTCTGTACTCCCTCTATGGCAAGAATGTCTTTCCTCAGATTTGGAGACCAAAACTGTACGCAATACTCCAGGTGTGGTCTCACCAAGACCCTGTACAACTGCAGTAGAACCTCCCTGTTCCTATACTCAAATGCTTTTGCTATGAATGCTAACATACCATTCGATGGATAGGTGACGTTTCACAGAGTGCTGGAGTAACTCAGCGGGTCAAGCAGCATCTCGGCAGAACATGGACAGGTGACGTTTCGGGTCAGGACCCTTCTTCACATTGTACTAAAAGAAATACATTACGACCAACTAAAATCTGGGTGGCACAGTAGTAGAGTTAGTCTTACTGTAGCAGAAACCCGTGTTTGATCCTGATCTCTGGTGCTGTCTGCAGAGTTTGTATGCTCTCTCTGCGACCACAGAGATTTCCTCCCACATACCAAAGCTGTGCAGGTTTGTAAGTTAGTCGGCATCTGTAAATTGTCCCTAGTGTAGTTAGGGAATGGGTGATTGCTGGTCAGCATGGACTCAGTGGGCCAAAGGGCCCATTTCCATGCTATCTTTCCAAACTAGGGACTACTGGAATGGGCTGGATTAATAAATTGTAATTGGCATAAAATAAAGGCCATGAATATTAAACTCTAACTTTAGCACTGATTTAACCAGTGAATATTACTAGGTCTAAACAGTACTGGAGGTACTCAGTGGGTCAGGCACCATCTGTCTGAACACAAAGTGGATGGACAGACATTTTGGGTCAGGAACCTTCTTCAGACTGATGGAGTAGGGCAGAGAAAGTGGGGAGAGAGAAGGGAGCAGGACAAAGCCTGGCGAGTGATAGGTGGATACAGGTGAGGGGGAGGTTGGCAGATGGATGGAGTAAGTGACAAAAGGCTGGAGGTGAAAAGGAGACAAAGGTTGTCAGATAAGGAGATGAGAGCATTGAAATGTAAAGCCAGAGGGATGGATATGGGTGCAAGGGGTAGGAGGAAAATATAACTCAGGGATGAGTGATGAGCATACAGAGGGGTAGGAGCAGTGACTGAGGTTTTGGGGAAGTGTGGACACCAGGGTGGGGGTGCAGGGTAAGACAGGAGTTTCCATCAGTATGCTCATCTCCCTCTCAGAGTCCCATATTTCCCTTTTACCCCCTTCACCCCCACCCTGTCCCATTACACTCGTATACCTTCAAACTTTACATTTCGCACCTCCTCTCCTTCTGAAACATTCTCACCTTTACATCTCTAGTCTTTGTCACTTACTCCACAACCACCCCCTCACCTTATCCAGGGGGAGCGGGTACTATGATATGTTTCTTTCTCTAGCTATTCTGCAGCCTCTGCCCCTCCACTTGAACTTGAACTAACTTATCTATGGCAGTAAATTACAGTGTAAGTCTCATTGACATTAAGAAGAGATTGACATTTTATGAATTGAATTGAAGTCCATGCAGACCTAAATACTATGAGATTTGTTTTCCTGCAGCTTCTACCCCTCCACTCTTCAGAGCCGGTCCACACAAAAGTGCCACAATGAACACTAATTTGATCATTTGCAGATTTGCCATCCCATCTACCTGGACATTCGTACATGTATAATTTCCCCATTGATATGTTGATATTGTCTTACCTAATATAAAACATGAAAAGATGTAAAATACTCCCCGACACATTTTATCTTCTATTATTAGGAGGCAGCAGTGTATCCCGGGTTATCATGCAGAGTGCTATCGTCACTTCTGCAACATAACAATAAATCGAGCTATAGCAAGTTCTAGAAGGAAGAAAGGTAATGATGGGACTCAAACAACATGAAAAGATATATTTGAAGATGTTGATTTATTTTACTTTTCATTCCTTTTCTGTTTTCTTTTTCCTCTTTCAATTGAGTTCAAGACGCTGAAAAGCCTGAAGCAGGTGAATCACCTCAAGAGGCAGTTCCTGATGGTGAAGCAGATGAGACGGCCCCAAAGAGACTGCTTCGATCCATGACAAGTGATGGTCAACAAACATGGACATGGGTAGAAAATTGTAGGTGGCGAATTGGACATTGACTAGGGAGATCTGCCTCCAGCCCCAAGCACCTTGCTAGAATTAACATACTGTTCATGCAAGAAAACAAACTGTGAGAAATCAAGTACAGGGAAGGAAGATGCTCATGTCAACAGCATGGTGAGCCATGTACAGATTTATGTCAGTGTGTTGACTGCAGAAACTCTATTACTGCAAAAGACTTGGAATCTGATGAAGAATATTCAGATGAAAATCAGATCCAGTTTAAATTCCAATTTGGAATATTTTGGAAGACCAAGAAACCAAGAACTAATGTAAACAAATAAATCGGGGAAATAAATGATTATATAAAGTTTTATTTTATGTCCATCGTTTCACTGTTTATTTGGTCAAATTATTTAAACAATGAGTGAATTACTTATGATAATGGCGTGCTGGTGAATGACAGTGCAACAGCCCACCCACCCATCCACGCATCCACACACACATCCGCACATCCATCCGCATGCAGACATACATGCACACATCCATCCAGACATATACATCGACACACACACACACACACACATCCACACACACATCCATCCATTCACCCACACATACATCCACACATTTACATCCACTCATCTACAGATACACATTTGACAGGTATACACAGACACACACACAAACTACAGATACTCAAACAATGCAACACTTTTAGGGTTCTTTTAGGTTAAAGCTAATAGCCCTCATTTGCAAAGGCACCACGAGGGGGTCTGTAACATAAATATAGGCTCATTGTAGCTTAAAATGAATACTCGTCGAGTAAACATCAGAGCATTCGATTCTTGGTCAGGATGTGACATTTCATTACATCAGAAATAATAATGATAATAATAATCATTTTATTTACTGGCGCCTTTCTAAAACCCAAGGACACCTTACAATGCATAGAATCACAAAAAAAAATACAAAACACATAATCGGAATAAATTAAATATAAAAACACCACAGTACACAAATCAAGGACAGAATTCAATTTCAAGAGCACCAAAAGAAAATAAGAAACACAATTTGAGGAGAGAGCAGCAGCGATCAATTCGCGCCAGCGTCCACTCTCCCCTCCGACTGCCATCTTGTACACGGACTGACAGGCACAGCACACAAAATCATCCCCCCACAATGACCACCACTGTGGGGGAAGGCACAATGTCCAGTCCCCAACCCAGTTCTCCCCAGAGTCAGGCCCATCGAGGCCACCACAGTTGCCTCTACGGAGTCCCGATGTTCCTGGCCGTCGGGAGAGTCCTCGGTGCGGTTGGAACGGCCGGTTTCCCGACGGAGTCGATGGCACCTGAAGCCGACAGGGCCGCGCCGATTTGGTGCCACGAGGCTCCCGGTGTTGGAGTCGGCGCCGCCGCCCGAAGCTGGTCGCTCCGCAGTCCGGCAGCCCGGAGGTGTTGATGTCGGCGGTCCAGCTCACCGGAGCTCCAGCGCGTCGATCCAGCGCGGCGACCCAGGCAAGGCATCGCCCGCTACGCTCCCCGATAGCGCTCCAGCGCTGTGCCGCCGACCGAAGCTGAAGGTGCTGGGCGGTCCCCGTCAGGAAACGGCGCTCCATGCCCGCTGGTAGGCCACGAGGACGGGTCGACGAGGCAGCCCGGAGAAAAAGCTGCCTCACCGACCAGGTAGGGACCTAGAAATAGTTACCCTCTTACCCCCCCACATTAAAAGTCAAAACCCCCCAAACAAACAAAGAAATTAGAAACACTAAAACAAAAGAAAGAGTGAATTTGACGGACGGCTGCTGTTTAGCAGCCGTTCCTCCAAGATGGCGGCTCCTCAAATAAGACTTTACTCTTACAGGTCTGTCCCCCAACCTGGCACTGCCCCTGTCCCACTATGGCCGTGACCCCCACTCTCCCCACTATGGCAGTCAGTGGGGTTCAGTAAACGGGGGAACCCAGAGGATCTGTCCTGACCCTTTAATTAGGCAGGTTCATAAGCCCATAAAACCTGGGACCTCTGCGGCAGTCTCATTCATTTTCCTATTAAAGCGACTGGAAGATGCCTTGCAGGTCTGTCCCCCAGCCTGGCACTGCCCCAGACCCACTATGGCCATGACCCCCACTCTGCACACTGGCAGTCAGTGGGGTTCAGTAAAGGGAGGAATCCACAAGAACTGCCCTCACCCATTAATTAGGCTGGTTCAGGAGCCAGACCTCTGGAGCAGTCTCATTCAAAAAACACTCACAATTATATTCATTATATTATTTTTATATAGAAACATAGAAAATAGGTGCAGGAGTAGGCCATTCGGCCCTTCGAGCCTGCACCGCCATTCAATATGATCATGGCTGATCATCCAACTCAGTATCCTGTACCTTTTTTTTCAAGGCCACATTATAATATATGATTACAGTCATATTTACATCATATATATATATATGTAGGTATAATAATATAGTTTAAATGGACTGCAACACGGAAATAGGCTGCCCATGGTGTAATATTGGCCACTAGATGGCGCTTACTTTCCCGATCTCAATTTCTAATAAGTTTAATTATTTAATGTGCAACTTTTGGCAGTGACGAGTTATGACTTTCTTCTCAATTATATTTCATCTAAATCTATGGAAAATGTCATGTAGTTCCGAGATGTGGGTCACGAAAATGGATTTCTAGACACATTTTTGACGCTCGACCCACAGCCTAAATGGAAAAGCAATAGAGAACAAGATGCTAATTTCCTAGTATAAAAATGGCCATAACTTTGTTAATACTGAAGATATGAAAGTGAATTAGGTGTCAAATTAAACTTCATTTTATGTTTTATTTGAAGGGATAAATTACAGGCTTGGTTTAAAATCTCAAAATGTTGTAACATTCCTACATAGTAAATGTTTACCTGCAGTTCACCGCATGTCCTCCAGTTGGCTTCACCGCATGTCCTCCAGTTGGCTTCACCGCATGTCCTCCAGTTGGCTTCACCGCATGTCCTCCAGTTGGCTTCACCGCATGTCCTCCAGTTGGCGTCAACGCATGTCCTCCAGTTGGCTTCAACGCATGTCCTCCAGTTGGCGCTGCGTGGCAACAGTACAGGTGACGGGTCGTGCAACCTCCCTGTGGGACTGGTGTTTGAGAGATGAGTGAAGAGAGGAAGGGAAAGGACTCGGTGTTGGTTGGTGAGTGAGTGAGTGAGTGAGTGAGGTGGGGAATGTGCTCACCAGGGTGAGGGAGGGGAGTGAAGGGAAGGACGTTCATCTCCATCTTCTTGCCCCATATTTCCCTTTGACCTTCCCACCCACCTCCCTCTGGCTTTACATTTCCCAGCTCGTCCTGATCCAACAAGTTTCATCACTTTCACCTTCATCTTTGTCACTGACTCCACCATCTGCCAGCGGCGCAGCAGCCTCTGCCCTCGCTTTCCCTCCTCCCGCATGACAGAGCCGAGCCGCCCGGAGCCGGAGCCGCCCACCGGGGCTGAGAGACCGCGGCTGCTGCTGCCGCCCGGAGCTGCCCCCCCCCCCCCAGCGTCAGCCCCGCCCGCCCCGGCCCGGCCCCAGCGTCACCGGCACCGCCGCCCATCGCCCAGCGGCCGGACCGTCACCTCCCGACACTCCGGCCCCGGCCCCGCCCGGCCGCTGCTCAAGGCGTCGCCACCCGGTAGAGCGGGCGGGGCCTCCCTGGGGCGGCGGCTGCTGCTGTTGCTGTTGTTGTTGTTGTTGTTGCGCCGCCCGCCCCCGGCCCAACACGTCCTTCTGCTCCTCCCTCCCTCCCTCCCTCCCTCCCTCACTCACTCACTGGCGCCAGCGCCGATGTCGACGATCCCCGGCCGCTGCTGTCCGTCCGTCCGCTCGGCCCAGCATCGGGGTGGAGGAGCCTCGGCCGCTCGTCAGCCGACGCTCGGTCGGTCGATGCCGCCACAGGTCGATTCCCCGGCAGTTTCCAGTCTCCGCCGGGGGAGGGAGGGAGGGAGGGAGGGAGGGAGGGAGGGAGGGAGGGGAGGGAGGAGGGGAGGGAGGGAGGGAGGGAGGGAGGTCCCGGTGGGTGGGTGGAGCCGGTCCCAACCTGCAGCGGTGGGTTTGTGGGGCGAGGCCCGTCTATGCCTCAGCCCACCCGCCGACAAAATGGCCGCCGCGGCCTCCTGTCACATGGCAGACGAAGGACTACAAAAATGGCCGCCGTATGACCGCACGACGACTACAAAAAATGGCCACAACGGGACTACAAAAATGGCCGCCGCCGCAGCGTATACGGAAATGGCCGCCAAAGCGACTACAAAAATGGCCGCCAGAGAGCTACAAAAATGGTGTAGGTTTTAGTTGCAGTTGATTGAAGACACAAATGTGAAATTTTATTTTTTGATATTTTGATATTTGATTAATACAAGATGACGTTACGGGTCGAGACCCTTCTTCAGACTGATGTGGGGATGGGAGGCGGGAGGAAGAAAGGAAGAGGCAGAGACAGTAGGCTGTGGGAGAGATTGGAAGGGGAGAGGAAGGAGGGAGAAAGCAAGGACTACCTGAAATTGGAGAAGTCAATGTTCATACCGCTGGGGTGTAAACTGCCCAAGCGAAATATGAGGTGTTGCTCCTCCAATTTACGGTGAGACTCACTCTGGCCATGGAGGAGGCCCAGTACAGAAAGGTCGGATTCGGAATGGGAGGGGGAGTTGAAGTGCTGAGCCACCGGGAGATCGGGTTGGTTAATGCGAACAGAGCGGAGGTGTTGGGCAAAGCGATCGCCAAGCCTGCGCTTGGTCTCACCGATGTAGAGCAGTTGACACTTAGAACAGCGGATGCAATAGGTGAGGTTGGAGGAGGTGCAGGTGAACCTCTGCCTCACCTGGAAAGACTGCTTGGGTCCTTGGATGGAGTCATGGGGGGAGGTAAAATGACAAGTGTAGCATTTCCTGCGGCTGCAAGGGAAAGTGCCAGGGGAGGGGGTGGTTTGGTTGGGAAGGGACAAATTAACCAGGGAGTTATGGAGGGAGCGGTCTCTGCGGAAAGCCGAAAGGGGAGGAGATGGGAAGATGTGGCAAGTGGTGGGATCCCGTTGGAGGTGGCGAAAATGTCGGAGGGTTATCTGTTGTATCTGATGGCTTGTGGGATGGAAGGTGAGGACAAGGGGGACTCTGTCCTTGTTACGGGTGGGGGGATGGGGAGTGAGAACTGAGCTACGGGATAGAGGGGAGACCCTGGTGAGAGCCTCATCTATAATCGAAGAGGGAACCCCCGTTTCCTAAAGAATGAGGTTTGGAACACCTCATCCTGGGTGCTGATGCGGCATAGAGGAATTTGGGAGTAGGGGATAGTCCTTACAGGAAGCAGGGAGGGAAGAAGTGTAGTCCAGATAGCTGAAATGGATGAAGTCAGTGAGTTGTGCATGGGTGCAGGAGGTAGCACCAATGCAGTCGTCGATGTAGCGGAGGTAGAGTTCGGCGATAGGGCCCTGCTACGTCTCGAACAGGGATTGTTCGATGTACCCTACAAAGAGGCAGGCATAGCTGTGGCCCATGCGCGTGCCCATAGCTTTGCCTTGGATTTGGAGGAATTGGGAGAAGTTAAAGGAAAAGTTGTTGAGGGTAAGGACCAGCTCCGCTAGGCGGAGAAGAGTATCAGTAGACGGGGATTGGTTGGTTCTGTGGTCGAGGAAGAAACAGAGGGCTTTAAAACCCTCCTGGTGTGGGATGGAGGTGTAGAGTGACTGGACATCCATGCTGAATGGGGGCTGCAAAACGGAAGTCATGGAGGAGACTCGGGTAAAGCGACGGCTGTGAGCTGCTGGAGGGCGGTGGAGTGGCGAGGGTCAGTAGAGTCAATGGTGGAGGCCCACGGGGAGTGGAGTCTGGGTCAGCGGGCAAAGCGTCGGAAGTAGCGGTCAGCGGATGGCCGGGTAGGCTCGGCGGTCCTGGTGAGGTGGCGATAGTCGGAGGTACCGGTGAGGCGGTGAGGGTCGGAGGTACCGGTGAGGCAGTGAGAGTCGGCGTTATCGGTGAGGCGGCGATAGTTGGCGGTCCCAGTGAGTTAACGAGGATCGTCCTCATCGGTGAGTGGGTGAAGGTCGGCGGCAGCGGCCACGTGAAGGTCGGCGACAGCGGCGTCTTCGATGATCCGGGCCTGAGGTCGGTCAGGGTGGCGGTGAGTGCTGGTGCTGCTCCTCGTGGCAAAGATTGTGTCGCGGGACTGGGCCTGGTGGTGTTGGGGCAGGCGGCGCGGGCCAGTGTTGGGGCCCGGGGCCTGCAGGCAGTCGACAAGTAGGAAGCGTGGAGGTTGGGAGGTGAAACTAGGGCAAGACTTGCACAGTAGATTGCAGGGTCCTGGAGATTGTGACAGAAGTGAAACTTCCCCGACCTCAGTACAGAAAGCATGTGCGATCGCCAAGCCCTGTACATTTCAGTGGGGTGGGGCGGTTTGCAGGCAGCTTTACTCTCTCCACAGTTACTGCCTGACTTTCTGCGCTTTTCCAGATGTGCACAGCCCACAGACGGGGCAGCTGTGGTTGGGTTGTTCAATGGACAGCGAAATGAAACAGATGCTGCCCAGCTCTGCACGCACAGACTGTGAACAAACTGCCCTCGGCTTCACGTTCAATCTGCAGAGTCGGTATTTATTGCACGGACACTTTCTTTTCAGCATCACATGTAATCAATGAACTGATCATTAACTTTAACCCAACGGGCAATTCAAAGCACAAGGCATTGGGCAGAGAGCGAGGGGTCGGAAACACAGCGTCAAACTCACGACTAAACTCCACCTCATGACTAAACTCCACCTCACGACTAAACTCCACCTCACACCTAATCCCTGCCTCCACTACTCGCCGCCTCTCTGCCGCTCCTGCTATTTATAGCCCCTCCCCCCGGCCGTTGGCGGCTGGAAAAGGAGCCAAAAGCCGTCGCGAGTCTCCCGTCTACACCCATCCTCGATTTCCCGCTGCAGCGGAGTAGGTTCCTGCATTGAAGCCCCTCGTGCAGTGGAGCATCTCCTGCAGTGGAGCATCTCCTGCAGCTGCAGGGAAAGTTCAAGCCTCCACCATCTCTTCAGGCAGCGTGTCCCAGATTGCAACCACCCTCTGGGTGCGTTTAATCTCATCCACGTCTGTTTTATTGTTCTGTTAGTATAGTCTGGTCTGCAGTTCCTTATTCCATCATCTTATTCTAATTGCTGACTCCAAATACTACGTTTCCTCATCTGTTCTTGCCCCATCAGAGATATTATCCCCTTTGTTCCACCAATCCACCACAACCCCTCTCTACAACTGAAAAACTTGTTTTTGTTGCTGTTTCCTACTCTGGTGAAGGGTCTCTGATCTGAAACTGAACTGTTTCTTTCTCCACAAATGCTGTCGAACCTGCTGAATGTTTTTTGAATTTTCTTCCATTTTTATTTCAGATTTTCAGCATCTGCGGTTCTTTGCTTTACACGTTCATTTTGATGTTGTGACCTGTCAACAATGAATCAAAGGAGATCAGATACGTGGTGTCGTAATCTACTGGGATTCAAGTAACTAGTAAGTGTTTCAATGGGAAGGTTCTGCCTACTCGGGATGGGACTCCATTTTAGTTTAGTTTAGAGATACAGCACGGAAACAGGCCCTTCAGCCCACCGACTCCACGCCGACCAGCGATCCCCACACACAAACACTATCCCACACACACTAGGGACAATTTACACTGAAACCAAGTAGACCGTGGGCCGAGGTGCTTTTTCGTTTCATTTTGTGACCCAAATTACGTATTTACCTGTATTTGTAACATATTATGTAAACAAATTATATAAATCATACCTGCAAGTGGGCAAGAACAAAACCTGCACATATTTTTAAAATATCAGAAAAACCTTAAAAGGAGGCCTAAAGATTCTGAATCCTTGGGGAAAAAAAGTGACACATCAGCTCTGCTTTGGAGAAGCACAGACTGGATCTCAATAGTTTGGAAATGTTGGATATATCTAATGTAATTGAGTTTAAAATAAGCAACATATCATAAAAGTAAAAATTAGGAAAAGTAAATTTTCACTTAATGAATAACACATTTGGAAAAATATATTCAAGTTTTCCACCACTCCAAAGTTAAGAATATAATCTCCCTGGCAACAGATTCCATAGGCTAACGGCCAAATTGATTAGAATCAATTTTATTTGAAAAACTGCATTTAATATTTCAAACAGATTTAAATTACGTTGTGGTTTTTTTGTCAAAAGTTTAGGTGTCCAATCCTCATCTGAGTCGCTGGATTCATAAACTTGGGTTTGATGCTTTCTGCTCCGATTTGTCATGAATTCTGGCTTTGGATAAGGGGGAAATCCTTTAAAACCGAGATCAGAAGAACTTTTTTCACACAGAGAGTGGTGAATCTCTGGAACTCTCTGCCACAGAGGGTAGTCGAGGCCAGTTCATTGGCTATATTTAAGAGGGAGCTAGATGTGGCCCTTGTGGCTAAAGGGATCAGAGGGTATGGAGAGAAGGCAGGTACGGGATACTGAGTTGGATGATCAGCCATGATCATATTGAATGGCGGTGCAGGCTCGAAGGGCCGAATGGCCTACTCCTGCACCTAATTTCTATGTTTCTATGTTTTCTATGGTACATTTAATCCTGTGAAAAATAAAACATGCTCATCATCTGTTATGGCCAACTTCAGGTATTTATCTTCATTGAACTTACCCGTGCAAAATATCTGTGGAAACATCACTTTGCAATGTTATCGTTATTACTATTTCCTCCAGTGTATTCATGCTATTATTCAATTGATCATGTCTACTTGACAAAGACAGCAAACAACCTTAACATTATTTTTCAGAATTAAAGAATAATCAACCAGCATGAAAAATATGACGGATGAGTATGTGTCTATTTCCAGGTCAGAAATCGCAATAACCAATCTTTCAGTTTCACACATCTGTGTGGTAAGTGAAATAGATCAGAATCCTTCTTTCCATTCCTCCAGGTTTAAAGTAATGGCTCATTCTTGCTGCCTGTACTGGCAGTGACACTTTGTGCCATGGTTGAGTAAATGGATTGAATAATGAACAACCAGGACCATCCACCTCTTCATCAATGGGAACATTGACCTTTGTTCAATCTCTGATTTCAGGACTGTGACTAGTTGCAACATTAAAAAGCATAACTGGGCCCCAATGTCTGTGGGTTTGTGTTATCCATGGTCACCATCTTCTGAATGACACCAAGCTTTGGTATTGATTGTAAAGTTAGTCCAATTTGAGATCACTGATGGGAATTTTTGAATATTGGTGAGGAACCTTACCAGGAGGAAATAGTCATCAGAAGCAAAACTGTACATATCCTGCTGCCAATAATCAGGGACTAATCACAAGTCTGCTGGGTGTGCTCATTTCATCACGTGGAATTAAAAATAAGGCATTACAATGGAGCTGCTGCCGTTACAATGGACATGATGTTGCAGTGGAGCAGATATTGCAGGGGAGCAGATGCTGCAGTGGAGCAGGTTCCTGCATTGAAGCCCCTCCTGCTGTGGAGCAGCCACTGCCGCAGTGGAGCTCTCGCTGCTGCTGCAGTGGAGCATCTCCTGCGGTGGAGCATCTCCTGCAGCTGCAGGGAAAGTCCAAGCCTCCACCATCTCCACAGGCAGAGTGTCCCAGATTGGAACCACCCTCCGGGTGAGTTTAATCTCATCCACGTCCGTTTTATTGTTCTGTTAGTATAGTCTGGTCTGCAGTTCCTTGTTCTATTATTATTGGCCAAATTAGAGATGTCACAAAATGGAGGATCTTTGCATTTGCAAGGCCTGCTTGGCCTCTTTCTGTGAAAAGTTTCAAGCTGCAAGTTACAGCTTCAAAGAGTCTGGACCAGAGATGGAAGTCAAGGATAAGGTGATGTCCAGATGTCCATTTCTTTGTTAAAATGTTGATGACTTTGCAGAAGAGCTCAGAGGTGCATGGTCAGGATTGGTCAGATAAGGTGGAGTTGTAAATACTGTTAATTATGTTGCAGAGTGTTTGTTCTGTTATCTTGTGATTTGTTAAAGTGTGAAGCTTTGTTCAGATTGTTTGGGGAAATGTTTCTATACCTATGTAAACTATGTCAACGGAGTCCCTGCTACAACTTTCTGTTGAAACAATGTAATGGGATACTTTGTGATTGGGTTAGGGATTCAAGTAACTAGTAAGTGTTTCAATGGGAAGGTTCTGCCTACTCGGGATGGGATTCCATTTTAGTTTAGTTTAGAGATACAACGTGGAAACAGTTCCTTCAGCCCACCGAGTCCACGCCGACCAGCGATCACCACACACTAACACTATCCTACACAGAAACAGAGACATGGCTGCAAGAGGGCCAGGGCTGGGAACTGAATATTCAAGGGTATATCTCCTATCGAAAAGACAGACAGGTGGGCAGAAGGGGTGGGGTAGCTCTGTTGGTGAGGAATGAAATTCAGTCCCTTGCAAGGGGGTGACATTGAAACAGGAGATGTGGAGTCAGTATGGATAGAACTAAGGAAGTGTAAGGGTAAAAAGACCCTAGTGGGACTTATCTACAGGCCCCCAAACAGTAGCCTGGACATAGGGTGCATGTTGAATCAGGAGTTAAAATTTTCATGTAGCAAAGGTAATGCTGTGGTTGTTATGGGAGATTTCAACATGCAAGTAGACTGGGAAAGTCAGGTTGGTACTGGACCACAAGAAAGGGACTTTGTAGAGTGCCTTTGTGATGGATTCTTAGAGCAGCTTGTATTGGAGCCTACCAGGGAGAAGATAATTCTGGATTTAGTGTTATGTAATGAACCTGATCTGATAAAGGAACTTGAGGTTAATGAGCCATTAGGAGGTAGTGACCATAATATGGTCAGGTTTAATCTACAGTTGCAGAGCGAGAAGGGTAGATCGGAGGTGTCGGTGTTACAGTGGAATAAAGGGGACTAGGGAGCCATGAGGGAGGAGCTGGCCAAAGTTGACTGGAAAGATACATTAACAGGGATGACAGTGGAACACAAATGGCAGGTATTTCTAGGAATAATACAGAAGGTGCAGGATCTGTTCATTCCTAGGAGGAAGAAAGATTCCAAGGGGAGAAAGGGGCGACCGTGGCTGACAAGGGACATCAGGGACAGTATAAAAATAAAAGAGAAGAAGTGCAACGTAGCAAAGATGAGCGGGAAGCAAGATGATTGGGTAATGTTTAAAGAGCAACAGAAGATAACAAAAGACAATACGGGAAGAAAAGATGAGGTACAAAGGTAAGCTAGCCAAGAATATAAAGCAGGATAGAAAAAGTTTCTTTAAGTATGTAAAGAGGATAAAATTAGTTAAGACCAAAGTTGGACCCTTGAAGACTGAAAAAGGTGAATTTATTATGGGGAACAAGGAAATGGCAGATGGGTTGAACAGGTACTTTGGATCCGTCTTCACTAAGGAGGACACAAACAATCTTCCTGATATAGTAGTGGCCAGAGGATCTGGGGTGACAGAGGAACGGAAGTGGCAGTGTGAGCTGTGAAGAGGATGTTAGGAGGTTGCAGGGTGACCTGGACAGGTTGAGTGAGTGGGCAGATGCGTGGCAGATGCAGTATAATATAGATAAATGTGAGGTTATCCACTTTGGCGGCAAAAACAAGGGGGCCGATTATTATCTCAATGGGGTTAGGTTAGGTAAGTGGGGAGGTGCAGCGAGACCTGGGTGTCCTTGTACACCGGTCACTGAAAGTTGGCTTACAGGTCCAGCAGGTTGTGAAGAAAGATAATGGAATGTTGGCCTTCATAACAAGAGGATGTCAGTATAGGAGTAAAGAGGTTCTTCTGCAGTTGTATAGGGCTCTGGTGAGACCACATCTGGAGTATTGTGTACAGTTTTGGTCTCCTAATTTGAGGAAGGACATCATAGTGATTGAAGCAGTGCAGCGTAGGTTCACGAGATTGATCCCTGGGATGGCAGGACTGTCATATGAGGAAAGATTGAAAATACTTGGATTGTATTCACTGGAGTTTAGAAGGATGAGGGGGATCTTATAGAAACATATAAAATTATAAAAGGACTGGACAAGTTAGATGCAGAAAAAATGTTCCCAATGTTGGGCGAGTCCAGAACCATGGGCCACAGTCTTAGAATAAAGGGGAGGTCATTTAAGACTGAGGTGAGAAAAAACGTTTTCACCCAGAGAGTTGTGAATTTATGTAATTCCCTGCCACAGAGGGCAGTGGAGGCCAAGTCACTGGATGGATTTAAGAGAGAGTTAGATAGAGCTCTAAGGGCTAGTGGATTCAAGGGATATGGGGAGAAGGCAGGCATGGGTTATTGATAGGGGACAATCAGTCATGATCACAATGAATGGCGGTGCTGGCTCGAAGGGCCGAATGGCCTCCTCCTGCATCTATTTTCTATGTTTCTATGAAGGAAATCCACATTAGGCAGGTAATGATGTTGGGTAGACTGATGGGACTGAAGGCTGATAAATCCCCATGGCCTGATGGTCTGCATACCAGGGTACTTAAGCAAGTGACTCGAGAAATCGTGGATGCATTGGTGATAATTTTCCAATGTTCTATAGACTCAGGATCAGTTCCTGTGGATTGGAGGGTAGCTAATGTTATGCCACTTTTTAAGAAAGGCGGGAGGGAGAAAACAGGGAATTATAGACCAGTTAGCCTAACACCAGTTAACCTCATTCAAATGGGCAGAGGATGGGTTTCGCTATCTCGGCGTTTTTATCACAATACCCTTATCTGATATGCTCCGCACAAACTTTCTGCCTCTGGTTGAGTGTTACGACTCCCCGAAAGCAGGCAATCCAGAGCCGCGTAACACAGTCAAAAGCCAGGTTTAAGTTAAAAAATAGTTTAATTATTTAATAACACACCAAAACTCCAACCTGATTTAAACAACCCAGACAACGATATGAATGAATTAACAAACAACTTAAAATTGCTCAGGCCAGCCACACGATGGACCGTCGAACCCGAGGCTCTAAACCTGCCTAAAAGAAAGCTATCCCTGAAACAAAAGACCAATAACGTCTAAGGACAGCCCAATTCAATATTTGGTACTACGTAATGTGGAAATTACACGAAGTTCAGTGCCATGTGGCCCAGGCATTCACAGCTCACACCAGCACAACCTCACGAGGCAGGGTCGTCGTCGAAAAAGAGAGGATTCTGGGAACTCTTCTATTTATACTGGGGATGAGTCACCGTCACCTGACGCAGCTCAGCCAATCGGGTACAGGAGCCCCTTATTGTCCCCAAAGATACTAGAGGAGCAAGATAGACCACTCCTCCGAAATCCAATGGACTGACGTGTAGTACGCAATGGAACGTCACGGCCGCCATTTTCTAATGCAAAACGCGACTTCCAGTTTGCCTCCCGCTGCTTTGATCCAAAGATTATATAGCGGAGCGGAGCGCCTCTAGTATCTTTGATGTAATCTGCTCTATCATCCTTGGTGTAACCAGTGTAATTAGTGTTGTAGGGAACAGTGTTTGATACAGCGCATCTATCACCTCACATATTTTAGTTAATTTTATTGTAAATGTTTTCCCCGTTCCCCCATTTCCCTCCCATCTTTCCTCCCTAGCCGCCACCTTTGCGTAGTTTCCCTTGCATTGTATTGTGCAGCTTCCCTTGTATTGCTTTAACACACACTGTGCACACAATTAAATGTAACTTATATATATATTTATATGAATGTGTGTTTGTGTGTGAGAGGCAAGTTAAGGGTCTGTCCCACCAGCATGCAATTGCATGCGTCCAGCGCGAACAAACGTGGTCGCTTGTTTTTTTAAATGTGCTATATAAATAAAAGTGACTTGATGACATATTTCTCTAGTTTCTTTCTTCAGATTTCCTCTAATTTGTTTAGCAACCTTTTTCCTTCAATCTCTGTGTGTATGTATATATATATTTGTGTGTGTGTATCACTATATATATATATATATATAAATATATATATACACACACACATATATCACTATATATATATATATCACAATATATATTACAATAAGTGTGTATATACATATATATACACATACATATTAGTATGTATACACATATATATACACACACACATATATATAAAATATATATGAAATCCTAATATTGTGAATAGAATATCCATGACATGAACACAATGTCGAAATATTTTTCCATTCTTTCATTCTATATTAGCGTAACACAATGTAGTGCATACATCCTTACATATTTAAATTCAGTCGATAAGTTGGTCAAATAATATAGATAGATATAGATAGATAGATATGCCTTTATTGTCATTCAGACCGAAGTCTGGACGAAATTGCAGCAGTCATACATATAATACAATAAAAACAACAATAAACACATATTAACATCCACCACAGTGAGTCCACCCAGCATCTCCTCACTGTGATGGAGGCAAAAGTCTTAGGTCTGCAGTCTCTTCCCTCCTCTTCTCCCTCTGCGCTGAGGCGATACCCCCCGGGCGATGTTATAACAGTCCCGCGGCTCAAACACCGCGGCCCGGGGTGGTCGAAGCTGCCGCCCACCAGTCCTGCAGACGTAGCCGCTGGCCCGCGGCCGAACCCCGGACTCAAGCCACCACCGGCAGAACACCGTCCCAGCCACCCTCTTCCCCGGGCCGGGCCGCCCCAACCTGGGCGTCGCTTCTCCCCCCGACCGGGCCGCCCCGACTTGGGCGTCGCTTCTCCCCCCGACCGGGCCGCCCCGACTTGGGCGTCGCTTCTCCCTCTGGCCGAGCTGCCCCGACTTGGGCGTCGCTTCTCCCCCCGACCGGGCTGCCCCAACTTGGGCGTCGCTTCTCCCCCCGACCGGGCCGCCCCGACTTGGGCGTCGCTTCTCCCCCCGACCGGGCTGCCCCGACTTGGGCGTCGCTTCTCCCCCCGACCGGGCCGCCCCGACTTGGGCGTCGCTTCTCCCCCCGACCGGGCTGCCCCGACTTGGGCGTCGCTTCTCCCCCCGACCGGGCTGCCCCAACTTGGGCGTCGCTTCTCCCCCCGACCGGGCCGCCCCGACTTGGGCGTCGCTTCTCCCCCCGACCGGGCCGCCCCAACTTGGGCGTCGCTTCTCCCCCCGACCGGGCCGCCCCGACTTGGGCGTCGCTTCTCCCCCCGACCGGGCCGCCCCAACTTGGGCGTCGCTTCTCCCTCTGGCCGAGCTGCCCCAACTTGGGCGTCGCTTCTCCCCCCGACCGGGCCGCCCCGACTTGGGCGTCGCTTCTCCCCCCGACCGGGCCGCCCCAATATGGGGACCTTCTTGCTTTTTTCGAGACATGGATTTTAAAAACTTGAATGTCTCATAACGATACATTCGTGGGTCAGCAGTATTTTGCACCAACCCCCACAATTTCAAATAATTCTAAATTGAACTTCATAAACAAGGAAAACACTTTTTATTTACATCATTTTGTGCGCGACATATACAGGGTTGCAGTGTTTTGCATATCAGCTAATCAATAAAATTGATGTCAAATTCAACATATTTCAAACAAAGGACAACATTTCCAACTTATATACAATAACTAGACTAAGTTGGGTCCCAGCATCACACGGGAGGGCTGGTCACCCAATGCAATATTCCACCTCTCCACCAATTCCAATATTGCTGGCCAGTGGGGGGGGGGGGTTCTGTTGCGCTAGTATGGGTGTTGTGCGCCGAAGGGACATTTTTCCAGAGGGCTAGTATGGACATTGTGGGTCGAATGGATTCTAGGGCTGGCAGTTCAGTCACTGAGGCCTGGCAGTACAGTCACTCAGACCTGGCAGGCTGGCAGCTGAGAAACTGCCAGAAATTCTGCCCAAAACAGGTGACAGACTCTGTGAGAGAAGGGGGAGAAGGTGGACTGAATGGATTATTGGCCTGGCAGTTCAGTCACTTACAGCTGGTGGGCTGGCAGTTCACTTACTCACGGCTCGTGGGTTGGCAGATCTGTCACATACGGCTGGTGGGCTGGCAGTGCAGTCACTGACGGCTGGAACCGATATTGCACTAACCCACTCAATTTTAAATAATTCATAATAGAGATCCATTAACATACTTCTCACTTTATTTCTGACATGCATGGTAAGATTTACATAATTCACATTATTCTGTGCGCGAGATATACAGGGTTGCAGTGTTAAGCATATCAGCCAACCAGTGAAAGTAATGTACAATTCAACGTATGTAACACAATGATAGCCCCACCCCTGCTTACACCAAAGACCAAAACGTCCAACGAAGATACAATAATAAATAATTGCCATTTGCATTGTTTTGTGCAGTTAACAAATCACAATTTCACACAATGTACATAAGACGGCAGTTATTTGACAAATACTCCGCAGTTCGGTGTAGATCATGTCCTGTCGACATCTGAAATTAAAGAAAATATCATGCAGTCAATATGTTCTTATTCTGCATTAAATAACAGAGAGGCAGAAAGAAAATGCTCTTTAGGTGAAGATTTTTAAAAGGATGTTGCCATGAGGACTCGACTATCTGAGATCAATGATCTAACTACAGTGAGAGATTGAACAGGCTAAATTAAAATTTCAATATGCGACAGAAGTAATAAATGTTTTCTTACCTTTCCTCCTTAATGGGGAACCTGAAGAAAGACAAGTCGGGTTGCCTACATTGCCGATTGTTTTTCTCAGGTCCATCTGGAGCACACGGTATTGGGGGTAGGGTGTTGACATGGATAGAAAATTGGTTGGCAGACCGGAAGCAAAGAGTAGGAGTGAACGGGTCCTTTTCAGAATGGCAGGCAGCAGCGAGTGGAGTGCCGCAAGGCTCGGTGTTGGGGCCGCAACTGTTTACCATATATATTAATGATTTGGAAGAGGGAATTAGGAGCAACACTAGCAAGTTTGAGGATGACACAAAGCTGGGTGGCATTTTCTGAAGAGTCTTTAAAAGTCAAGACAATTTGGCAAGCACTTTGCAAGGAGCCAACACATTTTCTGAAGAGTCTTTAAAAGTCAAGAAATTTGGCAAACACATTGCAAGGAGCCAACACATTTTCAACTCCTACCTCGACAAAAACCTGGACCCACTGCAGTTCTCTTACCGCCACAACAGATCAACGGTGGATGCGATCTCGCTGGCCCTCCACTCTTCTCTGGGAAACTTGGACAACAAAAACTCATATGTCAGGCTGTTATTCATTGATTATACCTCGGCATTTAATACAATCATCCCCTCCAAGCTGGTTACCAAACTCGCAGAACTGAGTCTCTGCAATTGGATCCTCGACTTCCTCATTCTCAGACCAGTCTGTTCGTATTGGTGGAAATGTGTCAAGACTCGATAATACTCTGCACGGGTGCACCTCAAGACTGCGTGCTCAGCCCCCTGCTGTACTCAATCTATACTCATGACTGCATAGCTGGACATAGTGCGAACTCCATCATCAAGTTTGCTGACAACACCACTGTTGTGGGACGTATCACTGATGGGGATGAGTCAGAGTATAGAAGAGAAGTCGAGCAACTGTCCATATGGTGCCAGCACAATAACTTGGCACTCAACACCAGCAAAAAGATTACAAAAAGTAGTAAACACTGCCCAGTCCATCATCGGCTCTGACCTCCCTTCCATCGAGGGGATCTATCGCAGTTGCTGCCTCAAAAAGGCTGGCACTATCATCAAGGACCCACACCATCCTGGCCACACACTCATCTCCCTACTACCTTCAGGTAGAAGGTACAGGAGCCTGAAGACTGCAACGACCAGGTTCAGGATTAGCTACTTCCCCACAGCCATCAGGCTATTAAACTTGGCTCGGACAAAACTCTGAACATTAATAGCCCATTATATGTTATTTGCACTTTATCAGTTTATTTATTCATGTGTGTATAAATTTATATAATTGTATGTGGACACACTGATCTGTTTTGTAGTCAATGCCTACTATGTTCTGTTGTGCTGAAGCAAAGCAAGAATTTCATTGTACAATCAGGAACACATGACAATAAACTCAATTGAACGAACTTGAACAATAGGATTACTTCAAATAAATAATGTTTGAAAATTATGCACTTTACTTATGTTCCACTTTTTAAAGTTTTTTACATCTCCTTTTAACAGTCATGTTATGCATTTTTCTATTCTTGAATTTGAGTCCATAGTGCATGTGGATACTCACAAAGATTGCTACAATTCTAATCTTGACTCTATTGCAGCACAAGTTCATGTCTTTGTATTGCTGTGTGTTATGTATTGCTGTGTTTATTAGATGGGAAATGTTATCCCTGGTCATCTTAACATCATCAAATTCTGTGCGGAACACTTTCTCGCACACTTCACAGAACCCAAGAAAGTATTCCGAAGGCACCATCAATGAGCCAAAGTCAGACGTTGATGTGTTGTATGCTTTGTGATGGATGAATATGAGTGCAGGATCTACTAAAGTGGCATCCGTTCGTAATAGAACTTCTCTGCATGTGTGGCATTTTGAGGACAGTTCATGTGAAGAGATGATTTTGTGACAGATGTGTCCTGCGATGTAAGCTAGTGTATTCTCTTCAGGGAGATCTAGTGAAATGCTGCAGACTGCATTGTGCTGTTTTGTTTTATTGGTATGGGAGATAGATGGAGATGGTTTCTTGACTCTGTTTTTTGTTAGTGTTTGCAATGTTAAGATAAATCTGTCTGAGTCGGGGGAACAGTTTGAACTCACAGATGGTTTTATCAGTTCAGCCACCATAACCATCCGGAAAGCACATCGAAACTCCTTCGCTGATGGATTTTCTCTGAATCCGCCCTTTCGCCGAATAGTGGAGAACAAATTCTCTACAACATCCTGATTGATCCGAGATGTGAACATAAAACGGGCGTCTGTGCTTTCCTTTATGTGCTGCCACAGCTGTGAAATGCAAGAAATTGCAAGCCGCCATCCCTTGACAAACAACACATTTTTAGCTCCAAGCACTGTCAAGCTTCGGAGTACAGTCAAGCATGATTCAAAGAATGACTTATGCGCAGACTTTTCAGAAATAGGCCTCCTTAACATTTTGGGGTCCTTGAAAAACCTGCTGTTAAATGAGTCAAACAGTCCATCAACCATTTCAATGAACTCTGCCGTATAAACAGCCTCCCCAGGTAACTTTCCAAGAGCTGCATAGGTGTAGACGCCTGCTGCTACCGAATGGCTAAGCACCTGCGCAGCCTTGTTGACTCTCATTTTAGAGAAGCTGTTTAAAACAAAATGGCCTCTGTAGTATTCGTTTTCATTGATAATTTAATCTGTTGTACTCTGGTTAATTTATGGGCCTTTCTAATGGGCAACTGTGAATCATGCTCATAAAATGTGTAAATATGCGCCCATTTGATATGTTTTTTTCTGCCATCCTCTCCCTTGACCTCAAAAACATATTTCTCCAAATTTGAGCGAGTGTTTTTCAACAAGTGGGGTGGGTCATGCATGCAATAGATATTGGTTCCCCCGTGGACGAAGAAAGGATGGTCTTCTGTCACACCCAAGTTGCAGTACAGTCGAATATTGCTTGGGCCTTGGTCACAAACAACGGCCTTGGGCTGTAGTCCAATAGCCTTAACCTGTAAACATTCATTGAGTAATGTTTGTAGTTTGTCAGCCATTGTGCAGTCCCGTGAAAGAAAGTAACCTACAGGTTGCTTCCATTTCCCCATCAAGCCTCCAACCATGAAAACTAGAGCATGGTTGGCAGCCTTGATGTCTTCCCTAGGGATCCAAAGTCCTCAAAAACCTCCACTGAATCTTCAGTAATATTGTAAGAGAGGCTTGCACGTAAACTCATTTCGTCAAAGGAGACTACACATAATGTATCCCTCTCTGACATCCCCGCAACCCTGTCTTTCAAAAGTTCAAAGATCTTAGGGGGAAACCCAGGCCTCACTTCAATATTGCTCAACCACCTACGTAGTGATGAGATTGATGGAAGTGTGAAAATGCACTGGCAGAACTGATATGCTCGGGGACTCTGGTGGTAGAGGGACAAGGCAACCACCTTGTCTGAATAACTCCATCGTCTTCCTCTTGCACTTCTACGTCCAGCCGCATTACGCAACTGCGACGCAAAGAAAGACAGCGCTGGTTCTTGTAAAAATTCACCAGCCCCTCTGATCAAGTCACTAATTGTCTTAATTTCTGTAGTATTCTTTTTCATTGATAATTTAATCTGTTGTACTCTTTTTTTGAGGCGGAAAGTACGCTGTCTTTCCTTCTTCAGAGCTCTGCTGTCATTCACATTTGGTGTGGATTGAAGATCAGGTTTTTCAGGAGTTGTAGAGACATTGCTGGGTTCTTTACGATGAATTTTGTCTGCAGCTGAGCAGTAAGAATGTTCAGCCAGTATGTTGTGTGACACTGCCAAGACAAAAAAAATGAGAAAGGGAAAAAGAAATGTCAAGCATATTAATGAAAAAGATGAAGCATATACATGTAAATAAATCAGCATCTACTAATAATTATAATTAAAAATAGATGTGATGCACCAATTTCAATCTACCAGAAGAAAAGTTAAATCAATTTAAATGTTGTATGAATTATGCTTGAGGAAGCTTTAAATGGATGTTCTTACTTTAATTAAATACTAGTACGCATTCCATCAGCCCACACTGTGTAGTCTTACGTGTGATTATAGTTTTGTGAACATTTCACAAATGAAAATAAAAGTACCATACATGCCATTACATATTGACCATTGGCAATTATATCAGTTTGGATATAACTTTTTAATATTTAGCCAAAGTGAGAGAATATATTTTATTTAAAAAAGGAGAAAATTACTTGCCTCTTTGCTGTTTTAAAGGCATTGGTGAGGATGGGAGGTTCTCATTCTTCCTCTTGAGTAACCTGCGTTGGGAAGACAGACGTTTTGGCGGGTTAGGAATGTCAAAGAGCGTTGGAACTGCATTCCAATTTAGCCTGTTCTTGGTCTGCTTGTTGGAAAACTGGTCAAGTTCAAAGTGTAAAGAACAAAGACAACAGTTGGCTGACAAGTACTCCGGAGTTCAGTTCAGGAGATCTTGTCGACGAGTATTCTGGACCCACTGTTGACATCTGAAATTACAGAACATATCATTTAGGATTAACTACATGCCTGCAGAATGGGTGATGTATCACTTAAGTGCAATTGTTTTCAGTTGTGTGGAGAGACCTGTATATTGAAGATGCATTTTGCCTCTAATATGTCAATTTACCTTAAATGTAGAAGAGAATATTAAAAACTTCTTACAAAGACCATTAAGTATTTTCTTTCTATCCTCTTTTGGACCTAAGGCATAGCAGGGCTGCCAACTCTCACACAGAGGGAAGGGAGGGAGAGAGGAAAGGGAGGGAGGGAAAGAACGGAGAGGGAGAGAGGGAGGGAGATCGAGAGAAGAGAGGGGAGAGAGAGATCGAGAGAAGGGGGAGAGAGAGAGATCGATTCTGACTCCGCGGTGTTTTCGATCGATCGGGGAACCTAAAGAATGACAGGTCGGGTCATTTACATTGACGATTAGAGCAATTGATAGCAGAGCAGTGAGATGAAGATTTAGATGTAGATGCCATGACTGTAGTCGAGGCACGCCAGTAAAATGGCGTCGACAACCACCCATGGCATACTACCCTTTTTTCGCTGAGTGGCGCATCTTGCTCTGCTATATAATCTTTGGTGAAGAGCAGGTAAGGATAAAAGCACTGCCATGCAGCGGGAGGCAGGAATGCAGCCAGTGATGCATGCATTCCCTTTAATGCAGCCAGTGATGCATGCATTCCCTTTAATGCAGCCAGTGATGCATGCATTCCCTTTAATGCAGCCAGTGATGCATGCATTCCCTTTGATGCAGCCAGTGATGCATGCCTTCTCCTTAATGCAGCCAGTGACGCATGCATTCCCTTTAATGCAGCCAGTGATGCATGCATTGCCTTTAATGCAGTCAGTGACGCATGCACTCCCTTTAATGCA
>JAXLNO010001644.1:0-5000 GCA_038087875.1 Malacoraja senta | reverse complement strand
GTAAAACTGGAGCAATATTACAGTGTGGAGAAAATCTTGTACGTGATCATTGCTGCCGTTGGAGTCCCTGGTAAGTGAGCAGAACAATTCAAGTTTTATAACTCCATCCGTGTGTTAACTGGTGTTGACCTGATTCTCATCATGTTACAAGTTCCCAACTGATGATCGTTGTACAAGAATATGTGAAGAACATCAAACCTCTCAGTGAAATATTTGTGAATTAACGCTGCTGTGATTTGTCTTATTTCCAGACAGCTGAAACTAACCCTCTTTTTCTCTCACTGCTGCCGGCCGGGAGCCACTAGAATGTTGTTCTTGCCTTCAGTGGGACCTTGCCCAGAGTTGTCCCAGTGCTCGGGACAGGCAGGCAGGCAGGCAGCTCTCCGGGACGGTGTGACTGGGAGAGAGGGGTTCACATTGTGAAGTTCACTGTGTCTGAGTTATTGATCAGAGTGAACACCCGCTCCTGTGGACACTGTGTCTCACTGTGGAGTCTGTCTGTCACAGTCGGATTCCACCCACAGCCTGTTGGTCAATAATTGGATCGATCTCCTGGACCAGTGGCCGCGGATCTACCGGCGTGTGTGTGTGTGTTGTTACTTCACCTGCACCATCTTGAGTCTGCTGAGATTAGCCGCTGTATGTCTAAACTAACCCGACTAACTCCCCCCCCCCCTGTCTCTGTGCTTTGGTACATATTCCCCACACCATCCATACATGGGGATAATAGGTTGCATTCCTGGCACCGTCTGGATTTCGTGTGTGGGAAAGAACTGCAGATGCTGGTTTAAATCGAAGATAGACACAAAGTGCTGGAGTAACTCAGCGGGACGGGCAGCATCTCTGGAGAGAAGGAATGGGTGACGTTTCGGATCAAGACCCTTCTTCAGTCCCATTCCTTCTCTCCAGAGATGCTGCCTGTCCCGCTGAGTTACTCCGCTTTCTGCGTCGACCTTCAGGACCAGAAGGGGTGGACTCTCATTTGCAACAATTGGCCTTCAGGAGGGAAGTGTGAAGGGCACCTTGTGTGGGGATGGAGAGAAAGAGGAATATCAGGGATATTGGATATGGCGGCCATTGTAGTGCGTTCTTCCCCAGCTTTACCTTTACCTTTAGAAAGGAGATGAGGAGGAATTTCTTTAGACAGAGGGTGGTGAATCTGTGGAATACATTGCCGCAGACGGGGGTGGAAGCCAAGTCAATGGATAGTTTTAAGGCGGAGAGTGATAGATTCTTGATTAGTGCGGGTGTCGGGGGGTTACGGGGAGAAGGCAAGAGAATGGGGTTGAGAGGGAAAGATAGATCGGCCGTCATTGAATGGCGGAGTAGACATGATGGGCCGAATGGCCTAATTATGCTCCTACGAGCTGCACTCTTGTGTAAAGTGTTTAAGAAGGAACTGCAGATGCTGGAAAATCGAAGGTAGACAATGCTGGAGAAACTCAGCGGGTGAGGCAGCATCTATGGAGCGAAGGAAATAGGTAACTATTTCCAGTCTGAAGAAGGGTTTCGGCCCGAAACGTTACCTGTTTCCTTCGTTCCATAGATGCTGCCTCACTCGCTGAGTTTCTCCAGCACTTTTGTCTACTCTTGTGTAGTCCTTTCTGAATAATTTCCCTTATCTGTGCTGAATGCTAACCTGGTTCTGGAAGGGCAGAGTTTGGGGATAATGCAATAGATGAAGTAGATTGCATCAAGAAGCCATTGGGATAACCTCAGTGGAAGCTTGAGAGTGATGAGTGGTGAGTGTGGAATTCTCTGTCTCAGAGGGCGGTGGAGGCAGGTTCTCTGGATGCTTTCAAAAGTGAGTAGTTGGGCTCTTAAAAAAGGGGATATGGGGCGAAGGCAGGAACGGGGTACTGATTGAGGATGATCAGCCATGATCACATTGAATGGCGGTGCTGGCTCGAAGGGCCAAATGGCCTACTCCTGCACCTGTTGTCTACTGAACTCACTGTGGAATGAATCCATTAACGGTGCCACTCTGCTGCCGGATTCCATGTTGTCCCTGCCTTCCCTCTGGAAGCCTCCCTCCTCGTCCCCATCAGATGCCGAGTTCCCAGAGCCCTGGTTAAACGCGGCCGGCCGCTCACGGTTAAGTCTGTGAAAGCGGCCCCATCACAGACTGTGAGCAGCAGCAGGGTTCACTATAGAAAGGACCATTACGCCTATTGTAGCGGGTGGGTGGCTACTCGTTCCCTCCCCGCCCTTTACCCCACCCGCCCGTCACCTTATCTCTTGTCCCCTGAAGCAGGCAGGCAGGTCGGGCACAGTCGGAGCCGGCTCTGACATTGTTAAACTTGCAGCAGCCGAGCACCGACCCCAACACTCCTGATCTTGAGCTGAAAGTCGAGCCGGTGTTCAGCCCCGGAGACCGTGTTGAGTAAATGCCCAGTGTCCGTTCCCTTGTCTTTCCGCAGTGAATTTAGTGGCGATTGTGATCCTGTCCCGGGGAAAGTGTGGCCTCTCCACCTGCACCACTCGCTACCTGGTGGCCATGGCAGCGGCCGATCTACTGTCCCTCATCACCGAGGTCATTTTGTATCGGATCCGACAGCATTACTTTAATTGGAGTTTCCTGTCCATCACCCCTGTGTGTAGTGTTAACCTTGTACTGATGTCTGCAGCTACAGACTGTTCTGTCTGGTTCACCGTCACTTTCACCTTTGATCGCTTTGTCGCCATTTGTTGCCAGAAGCTGAAAACTAAATATTGCACCGGGAAAACTGCGGCTGTGGTTCTGGCAACAGCCGGCGTTCTGCTCTGTGTGAAAAACATTCCCCGCTACTTCACACTGGAACCCAGATATATCATGGACAATGTCCCGTGGTTCTGTGCCACGGTGGCCAGTTATTACACTGACCCCGGGTGGGTGGCATTTGACTGGATCGACACGGTTTTAACTCCGTTCCTCCCTTTCGCTGTAATCCTGCTGCTCAACGCTCTGACTGTCCGGCACATTTTAGTGGCCAGTCGGGTCCGTAAGGGGCTGAGGGGTGAGAGCAAGGGGGAGAACCGCAGTGACCCGGAGATGGAGAGCAGGAGGAGGTCTATGGTTTTACTCTTCACCATCTCCGGCAGCTTCATCCTCCTGTGGCTGACGATGGTTGTAAACTTCGTCTATTATCAGATCACAGGAATTGGAAAGGATCTGAATGATTCTCAATATATCTTTCACTACGTCGGGTTTTTGCTGAGGAATCTCAGCTGCTGCACCAACACATTTATTTACGCGGTGACCCAGTCCAAGTTCAGGGAGCAGGTGAAGAGCGCGGTGAAATATCCGCTCACCTCAGTGCTTCTGCTCATGAATCAATCCCCACCCTGAGCGCATCCATCCCAGAGGCGGGCGGGCGGACACAGTCTCTCCGCTCCGGGCTCCCCCCTGGCAACAGGTGACGTCACGATGGGGTGCGGCAGCCGATCGGATCGGATCGTCCGCTTCCCCTTCGGCCAATCAGTTGCCCCCTTCCCCCCCGGAAACAGATGATGCTGTATGGGGGGTACACAGCGACCAATCAGAGGTCCCCCACCTCCCCTTAGCAACAGGTGATGTCCGAGGACCTGTTCTGGAACCTGGTGCTAGATCAGGATCTCCAGGACTTTGTGTTCTAGATCCAAGATCTCCCTCCGCCTCTCTCTCCCTCCCTCTCTATCTCACACCCTCTCGCTCTCCTTCTCTCCCTCTCTCTCTCTCCTTCTCTCTCTCTCTTTCTCTCCCTCTCTTTCTCTCCCCCACTCTCTCCCTCTCTCCTCTCCCACTCTCTCTCTCTCCCTCTCTCTCCTCTCTCCCTCTCTCTCTCTCCTCTCCCCCTCTCTCTCTCTCTTTCTCACCCCCACTCTCCCCCACTCTCTCTCTCTCCCACTCTCTCTCTCTCCCACTCTCTCCCTCTCCCACTCTCTCCCTCTGCCTCTCTCTCCCCCTCCCTCTCTCTCTCCCTCTCCCCCTCTCTCTCTCAACAGAAGATAACTAAAAAGACAATATGGGGAGAAAAGTTGAGGTACGAAGGTAACCTAGCCAAGAATATAAAGCAGGACAGTAAAAGCTTCTTTAGGGATGTGATGAGGCAAAAATGAGTTAAGACCAAAGTTGGACCCTTGAAGACCGAAACAGGTGAATTTATTATGGGGAACAAGGAAATGGCAGATGGGTTGAACAGGTACTTTGGATCCGTCTTCACTAAGGAGGACACAAACAATCTTCCTGATATAGTAGTGGCCAGAGGATCTGGGGTGATGGAGGAACTGAAGGAAATCCACATTAGGCAGGAAATGGTGTTGGATAGACTGATGGGACTGAAGGCTGATAAATCCCCAGGGCCTGATGGTCTGCATCTCTTTTTCTTTTAGCGTTTCGTTCTCTCTCTCTTCTTTCAATCGTTTTAGATTTAATTCATTTTTTCCGATCCGAGCTCTAGTTTTTTTTTAAGCGGTGTTTTGGCCCGTCCTCCGTCCGAGCTGGGTGGAGAGGGGGAACGAGAAAGGAGGAGGGGAGGAGGAGTGGAGAGAAAAAAACTGGGACATTGTTAGTTTAACCGTTACATATATATCTACACACACACACACACACACGCACGCACGCACACACACACACACACACACACACACACACACACACACACACACACACACACACACACACACACACACACACACACACACACACACACCAAACTCTTTATCGGGGGGTCTTTTATTGACAAATTTCACACAGTTTCGACTAGAAATGAGGCGGAAATATATGAGAAAAATAGATAGTTGCCTCTTTCATCAATTAGCGTGGACAAGGCTTCAGACATGTGCAAACTTTGAGAGAGAGACAGAGAGAGAAAGAAAGAGAGAGAGGGAGAGAGAGAAAGAGAGAGAGACAGAGAGAACGAGAGGGAGAGAGAAAGAGAGAGAGGGAGTACGAGAGAGAGGGAGCATGAGAGAGAGAGAGAGAGAGATGGGATAGAGGGTGAGAGAGAGAATGAGAGGGAGAGAGGGGGGAGTTAGAGAGG